>CAUYTI010031749.1:0-25127 GCA_963575145.1 Galago senegalensis | reverse complement strand
ATGGCATTACAGCTCACAGCAACCTCCAACTCCTGGGCTCAAGCGAGTCTCTTGCCTCCGCCTCCCAAGTAGCTGGGACCACAGGTGCCTGCCACAATGCCCGGCTATTTTTTGGTTGCAGCCGTCATTGTTGTTTGGCGGGTCCGGGCTGGGGATTCAAACCCGCCACCTTAGGTGTACGTGGCTGGCGCCTTAGCCAGTTGAGCTATAGGCGCCAAGCCCAAAGCCCTATTTTTAGGGATGAGGTCTGGCTCTGGCTCTGGCTCAGGCTGGTCTCAAACCCGTGAGCTCAGGCAATCCACCCACCTTGGCCTCCCAGAGTGCTAGGAATATAAGTGTGAGTCACTGCACCTGACCCTAGTGTATTTACTGCTAAAATCATTTTGAAAATTTGAGTTTGTAGGACTTAGGAACAGATTAATCCAGTTTCCATTAAGGGAAAAATTGTCTTGGAACTTGAATGATTTAGAACTCAAATGGGATTCCGGATTCCAGTCTATCACTCTAATAGGTCTTAGTAGGTGGTGTGATTCCTCCAAATACCAGGGATGCCCACAAAATATGTACACGTTTTAAGAGATCTTGTTGGAAAGAAAACCAATCATTCCCCAAAAGTATATGCAATGCAGGTAAAATGGATATTCATAGCTTGTTTAGGTACACTTGACCAGTAATGGTACCTTCAATTCAACTTCAAAATGTAATGCATGGATAACATTACTTAAAATGTCTACATAATTTTCTTAAAATGTAATGCATGGATAACATTACTTAAAATGTCTGTATAATTTTCTCAAAATTATTCTGGCTATTCTAATATCTTTGCTTTTCCATATATAAATATTTAAATTAGCTTTATTATATATAGAAAAACTCCTGACTCAGATTATTTTTATTTTTATTTTTCTTCTGACTGGGATTCTTTCTTTCTTTTTTTTTTTTTTTTTGAGACAGAGTCTCACTATGTTGCCTTTGGTAGAGTGCCATGGCATCACAGCTCACAGCAACCTCAAACTCTTGGGCTTAAGTGATTCTCTCACCTTAGCCTCCCAAGTAGCTGGGACTATAGGTGCCCACCACAATGCCCGACTATTTTTTTTTTGCAGTTGTCATTGTTTAATTGACCTGTCCTTGGTGTATATGGCCAGTGCCCTACCCGCTGAGCATGAGTGTGGCCAAATTTTGCTCTTCTTTTTCCTGCTTCTTGAGGTATAAACTTAGATTACTGATTTGAGACCATTCTTTCCTACGTATCAAGTTCTATAAATTTCTCTCTAATCACTGCTTTTGCTGCGTGGTACAGATTTTATATTTTAATTTTCATTTAGTTCAAGATATTTTTTATTTCCCTGTTACTTCCTCTTTCACTAGAGAAATATTTATTAATATGTCAATCATTTCTAAGTATTTAGAGATTTTCCTGTTATCTTTTTATTGCTGATATCTAGTTTGATTCTGTTATGGTCAGAAAACATATTTTGTTTCTATTAAATGTTTTAAGGTCTGTTTTATAACTCAACATATAGCCTGTCTGGGTAAATGTTTCATGTACATTTAAAAGGAATGTGTATTCTGCTGTTGTTGGGTAGAGTAATCCATAAATATCAATTAGATCCCACTGGTAAATGGTGTTGTTCAATTTGTTGACATTATGTCTTTGGTTTTTATCAATTACTGAGACGGGGTGAGTATACAAATTATGAATTTGTCTGTATCTTCTTTCAGTTCTGTTACTTCTGTTTCATGTTTTGTTTTGTTTTATGAGACAGTCTTGCTCTGTTGCCTAGACTACAGTGTGGTGGCATCATCATAGTTCACAGCAACCTCAAACTTCAGAGCTCAAGCAATCCTTCTACCTCAGCCTCCAGAGTAGCAGGGACTACAGGTGTGCTCCACTATGCTTGGCTCATTTTTCTATGTTTTTGTAGAGACAGGATCTTACCACATTACCCAGTCTGGTCTAGAACTCTTGGCTTCAAGTGATCTTCCCACGTTGGCCTCCCAAAGTGCTAGGATTATAGGCGTGAGCCACTGTGTCTGGCCTATTTCATGTATTTTAAAACACAACAACAATGATGAAAGCCATTCAGCAAGACGCCACCACATATTGACAAGAACACAGTTGTGAGACACTGACATAACAAGGTTATGAAACCCTACCAAGTTGTTTGTACAATGTAGCCAATGTAAGCACACAGTGGCAAGTTCACAAACTTAATTGTCACACCTTCATATAATTACAGCTCTTATGTTACAAGGAAGTGAAGAAATTAGAACCCTGTCCATTGTTGGTGGGAATATAAAATTGTGAACCCACCCTGTGGTGATTTTTTATGGGTATGTACTTATGTCAAAACTTATCAAATTGGGCTTGGCGCCTATAGCTCAACTGGCTAAGGCGCCAGCCATGTACACCTAAGGTGGCGGGTTCGAATCCCTAGCCTGGACCCGTCAAACAACAATGACGGCTGCAACCAAAAAATAGCCGGGCGTTGTAGCAGGCGCCTGTGGTCCCAGCTACTTGGGAGGTGGAGACAGGAGACTCGCTTGAGCCCAGGAGTTGGAGGTTGCTGTGAGCTGTAATGCCACAGCACTCTACCCAGGGGGACAGCTTGAGGCTCTGTCTCAAAAAAAAAAAAAAAAACTTACCAAATTGTACATATTAAATACGCACAGTTTATAAAATATAAATTCTACCTCAAACTGTTAAAAACGTATCCACACAAAATAATGCATAGTTTAAGAAATACACAAACAAAAGCACACATACTAAACACATTGAAATGATTGATATCCTAAGTTGGAGGAAAAGGAGATAGCAACAAAGAACAGAAGAAAAAAGGGGAGTACACAGATGAACAAATAAATTTAAAAATCACAAGAGAGGAAATTTACTGTGCTAGACTGGTAGCTCTTTTAGGAACACTTATAAAGATAGTAAATTCCCTAAGGTTCAAAAAACTGAATCTCAGCAGTAGAACCCTTAGACTGCCAATCACATTAAAGAGAAAATATTCAGAAATAAGGATTCTTTCTCAGGAGCCCTAAAATAACTCAAACTTCCTTATGCATTCATTGAACAAATATTGCTCCTATTCTTAAGGCCAACAATTTTCCCAATAGCCATTCATCTTCTCCATTCCCTGGCCCTACCTGATGTGGCTTCCGTCTTTATTGCTATTGCAGAAGAATCATTTCTGGTTCCCCAAGGACCTAAACTGGATTCTAGTTTCCCTCCTTCTTCAATAGTCTCTCCACTATCCATGCTCTTTTCCTTTATTACTTGTGCCTGAAACATTCGTGCCTGCAGCTGTTTGGATGCTTCATGGAATGCCATTTCCATTCGAATATCATTGTTTTGAATTTCGTAGTATAAACCTGAGGAAAAAAAGATGTTAAAATATGACAAATTCCCCATCACCATATATTGAATAATTTTCCCATCATCATATACTGAAGAATTTTTTTTTTTGAGACAGAGCCTCAAGCTATCCCCCTGGGTAGAGTGCCGTGGCATCACAGCTCACAGCAACCTCCAACTCCTGGGCTCAAGCAAGTCTCCTGCCTCAACTTCCCAAGTAGCTGGGACCACAGGTGCCTGTGCAATGCCCAGCTATTTTTTGGTTGCAGCCGTGATTGTGTTTTGGCAGGCCAGGGATGGATTCGAACCTGCCACCTTAGGTGTATGTGGCTGGTGCCTTAGCCACTTGAACCACAGGTGCTGAGCCATATACTAAAGAATTATAACATTTCACTTATTTTTCTCATATCTTTACCAAGTTTAAGAACTATATGATGAGTAGAAAGGGAAAGAGAGAATGGGAAAAGAAATTCATATTACAGGAAAATACCATACCAAGTAAAGTCCAGGCTAAAACACTGGTTGGTTCTAAGCAAGTGGCATCTTCAAAGAAAATTTCTGCTTGCTCGTAGTTCTCCAACAAAACAGCTAGGACACCACATAGCAGCAAGCTGACCAGAGACAACCAACATGGTTAACAATATGGTCCCACGCCACATTCATAAAACTGAGACAATTTCATATAGAAGCTTATCTGTTTCTACTCAATCCTCATTTCCCTTCTACCTATACCTGTGGATATGACTCTGGTTGAGGGAAAGGGCTTTCTGAAAACATTCTTGTGCTTTGATGTTATCTTCAGTTAGAAGGCAGAAGGCACCGTAGTCCAGCCAGTGATCAATGTTCTGTGGGTCACGGACCAACCTCTAGGAACATAAAGCAAGGTTAGTGACACTATGTCCTACTTTTTATGCATATAAAATCACACAGAACATATTCCATAAACACTGTAAGTTCTATAAAAGCTAATACCATGGCTCCTTTTTTGCCTACCACTGAATCCCAAATGCCTTGCACAATCACTTTTCTGGTTTTTAAAAACTGAATCATCAAGCCATTTCCTCCTATTGTCAGTATTCTGACCACCTTGAATTCATCTACAGTTTTGGGGAGCCTAAAGATTTATTTTATGGTACATCAACCATATCTAATGATTTCTGACGTCTTGAAATGGAAAATATGTTAATATACAAATGTGAAAAAAAGCACCTTATGATGAGTGAAAACTACAAAATTGCTTAAAGAAATTAAAGAAGACATAAATAAATGGAAAGACATCCCATGTAAGGATTGGAAGACAATATTGGTGTTTCAATATTACCCAAAGCAATCTACAGATACTTATAGAAGGCACCCCTATAGAAATCTCAGTGAAAATCCTCAAAAAGTTAAATATAGAATTATCACATGTCTCAGAAACATTATTCTTAGGTATATAGATAAAATAAACAGGTATTGAAACAAATGCTTATACACAAATATTTTAGAGTTTTGAGAATTCTTTATATTCTAGATACAAATCCTTTGTCAGATATATGTTTTCCAAATATCTTATCCTAATCTGTACTTTTTCTTTCTCTTATGTCTTCTGAAAAGCAAAGGTTTTTAATTTTTATGAAGTTCCATTTATCACATTTTCCTTTGAGCAATCATGCTTTGACATCATGTTTAAGAACTCTTTAATTCCAGGTCAAGAAGATTTTTTTCCTATGTTTCTTCTAAACATTTTGTAGTATTTTATTTTCCATTTAAACATATGAATCTTTTGGAATTCATTTTTGTAAAATGTTAAAGTTTATATCAAGGTTTTTTGGATGATCAGTTGTTCTATAGACAAGATTATCCTTTCTCTACTGAATATTTTTTATACCTACTCAACAATCAAATGATCTTATTTATGTGGGCCTATGTTGAGACTCTCAGTTTTATTGATCTGTATATCTATGCTTCCACCAATCAAGTTTGATTTTAAACTATGAAAAACTACTACATATACTCATATTTCAAAAATAATAGTAATTACAATTACTGGGAATATGTTTAATTACCTCCTCATAATACACTGCTGCCATTTCATAATTCTCATTCACTTCTGCTTCAAATGCAAAGAGTCGAAGCTGGTCACTGCTTATATAAATGGTTGAAACAGCACCTTGGATATCATCTGGCATGGTCTTGTCAACATCATGTTAAGCAGACAAAATGAAGCAAGTACAAGTAAAAAGGTTTTATAAGCATAAATCAGATGTGAGATCCAGTCATGACATCTAAAATGATAATTGATATTTCTTATAGTCTTGCCAGTACCATAAGAGCATGAGAGTAAACCAAGATAGAAATAGCAAGGGTGAGAGAGAAGCTCAGGTATGTAAATACCAACAGTCTGAGCTTGTGGAAGAGAGTAAAAACTGCTTATGGCAGAAATAACTCTCCTTAACCCTCCAGACAGTCAGAGTCCCCATGCAGATCATCCTCAAACTCTCTAGTGAATAGGATAAATATTTTCATTTTTTTAGGTGCTATGATATGAAAAGGTTGACAAGCACTAGCCAGGGTCTTTAAACATGGAGAAAGCAGGGGACTAAGGATAAAGCTTTGAAAGCAAGATCTATAGTTTTAGTACGACATACAGACTGATAGATCCTACAAAGGAGACAGAGGAAAGGTAGGAGAAAAACCAGAAAAAGAATATATACTATATGCCCAGATTGGGAGAGCACATTTGATATAGTTAGTAATATCCTGGGGGAGAAGGTATGGCCAAGAAAGAGCCTACAAAATTCTTTAATTAGAAGTAAAAATAATATCAATAACTTTTTTTTTTTTGAGACAGAGCCTCAAGCTGTCCCCTTGGGTAGAGTGCTGTGGCATTACAGCTCACAGCAACCTCCAACTCCTGGGCTCAAGTGAGTCTCTTGCCTCCACCTCCCAAGTAGCTGGGACCACAGGCGCCCGCCACAACGCCCGGCTATATTTTGGTTGCAGCTGTCATTGTTGTTTGGCGGGTCCAGGCTGGGGATTCGAACCCGCCACCTTAGGTGTACGTGGCTGGTGCCTTAGCCGGTTGAGTTATAGGTGCCGAGCCTAAAGACATATTTAAAATAAATAAAGTACAGTAATTGGGAGAGGAAGGTGAAAGACTATGAGAGTATGATTTTCTCATCTTTTATAGCCAGGGGTCAAGGAGATCCTGAAAAGCTAGTAAATAATGTCACTGAGGTCTAGGTATTTTTTTTTTTTTTTTGCAGTTTTTGGCCAGGGCCAGGTTTGAACCCATCACCCCTGGTATATGGGGCCAGCACCCTACTCCTTGAGCCACAGGTGCTGCCCCAAGGCTTAGGTATTCTTTTTTTTTTTTTTTTTTTGAGAGAGAGCCTCAAGCTGTCCCCCTGGGTAGAGTGCCGTGGCATTACAGCTCACAGCAACCTCCAACTCCCGGGCTCAAGCAAGTCTCTTGCCTCTGCCTCCCAAGTAGCTGGGACCACAGGCGCCCGCCACAATGCCCGGCTATTTTTTGGTTGCAGCCGTCATTGTTGTTTGGTGGGTCCGGGGTGGGGATTCGAACCCGCCACCTTAGGTGTACATGGCTGGTGCCTTAGCCAGTTGAGCTATAGGCGCCGAGCCCTAGGTATTCTTAAAGACACAAAGAGAAAGAAAAATTTTCTTGAGGTATTCCTAATAAGAACACTTAATATGTTTTTTGAAACTTAATTACTTTATATAAAGTTATAGATCTAAATGTAATAACTAGAATAAAAATACAAGCTTCACAAACTATTGGAAGAAACATAAATGAAATGGGACGGTGGAGGACATGGTGAAAGATAAAACAAATAAATAAACCAGAAAGTATAAGACACAATCAACTCCCAAATATCTGCTTTAAATGACATATTGTACACAATAAACACAAGCTATTGATTCACACAAGAATGAAACTTAAATGCATTTTGCTAATTTAAAGAAGCCAGAACCAATAGGCTACATATTGTACCATTTCACTTATGTGACATTGTAACAAATTCAAAACTATACAGATTAAAAACAGATTAAGTATCTCAAGGCTTGTAGTTGTGGGGAGGAGTTGACTATAAAGGAACCACACTTCAGAATTTTTAGAGAGACAGTATCCTATATGGTTCTCTAGCAGTACATTCACAATCCTTTTACCTTTTTGAAAAACTAGAGAATACACATTTTAGAAAATCAATTAGGATTTTGAGGGAACACAGGATGGAATGCAAACTATGACAAATTAATCTATATTATATATGTATGAGACAACCTTACTTTTTTTTTTTTTTTGAGACAGAGTCTCAAGCTGTTGCCCTGGGTAGAGTGCCACGGCATCATCATAGTTCACAGCAACCTCCAACTCTTGGGCTCAAGTTTTCTATTGTTAGGAGAGATGGGTTTCACTCTTGCTCAGGCTGGTCTCAAACTCCTGAGCTCAAGCAATCCACCCACCTTGGCCTCCCAGAGTGCTAGGGTCACAAGTGTGAACTACTGCACCCGCCCAGAAATAACTAAAAATGGTGGGAAAGGAACCAAAATACCTGCAGCAACTACATACTATAGAGCTAAAGACAAAAGAAACTATACTCTAATTGGTTGATTTGTCTATCACAGGGGTATGATTTAGCAACATTCAAACTACTTTACATGTATCTTAAGGTTGAGCAAATAAGAAAACATACATGTCAGATTATGAGAATCAGTCTTTCTTATTACCAGAAAAGAAGTTACAAATAAGGAAATGGGAAATGTTAGCATGACCTCTGTGGTCCTGAATTAGGTTGAGAGATACCATTATGAATTCATGCTTTTATATATCTTATACACACATGTAAGTACAGGATTTTTGTGTACGTGTGTATGTTTGCGTTAGTAGATGTAAATCCATTTTCTAGCTCCATCTACTATGGAAACTTAGAAACAATGACAGTCAGTAGCAACGAGCACAACAAATGGTCAGATGTTGGTGTCTAAGTATCATCCCTCAATAAAAGGAACCGCTGCTCATTGGAGAAACAGGCTGTAGTAAGGAAAGCCAATAGGGCCAGAAAGTAAGAAGTACTAAAAAAGGGAGGGTAATGGCACAAGGGTACAGAAGCCAACCTGAAAGAGCTCTTAGTAAAGCTAGAATCTGAGCAATAAAAGTAATGTATTGGGTTATAACCCAAAGAATTGAATAAATATCCATGAGCCCATACTGACATAAATGATGACTGAATTTTTAAAAAATGGGAGAAAGAGACAAATTTTGAAGAATTCTTATTATTAAATGTAGAAGAAATGAAGGAAACAAAATCATCCCTGGAACATGATGGTTATAATTGTTATAGGCAAGATGCACTGATAAATGGTAAAAATAAGCAGGTAAAACTTTAAAATGAAAAATAAATAGGTGTGGCACTCATAGCTCAGTGGGTAGGGTGCTGGCCACATACACCCAAGCTGGTGGGTTCAAACCTGGCCTGGGCCAACTAAACAACAATGACAGCTGCAACCAAAAAACAGCTGCGTGCTGTGGTGGGCACCTGTAGTCCCAGCTACTTGGGAGGCTGAGGCAAGAGAATTGCTTAAGCCCAAGAGTTGGAGGTTGTTGTGAGCTAGGATGCTACAGCCCTCTACCAGAAGCAAGAAAGTGAGACTCTATCTTATAAATAAATAAATAAATACATAGGACACTGCATAGTCTCACAGTTATCTTCCTGAAAATATTTATTAATTGCTGTAACAGGTTTATCGTATGTCCATAACTTCTTTCTTTCTTTTTTGTTGGAGACAAGGTCTCACTCTGTTGCTAGGGCCAGAGTGCAGTAGTGTTACCATACCTCACAGCAACCCCCAACTCCAGGACTCAGTGATCTCCTGGCTCAATCTCCCTAGTAGCATATACCACCATGCCTGTCCAATTTTTTAATTTTTTATAGAGATGAAGTTTTGCTCTTGCTCAGGCTGTTCTTAAACTCCTGGCCTCAAGTGATCCTCCTGCTTTGCCCTCCTTAAGTGTTGGGATTACAGGTGTGAGCCACTGCACCATCCCAAGTGAAAGGACACCAGGCATTCCTTACGGAAGTTTGGAGAGTACAACTTTGTTAAAGTTATAAAAGTACAGGGGGTTTTAGTCTGAGTTCTTCACCTCAATAGTATCAAAAACAATCCAAAGACACTCTTTTTTTTTTTTGAGACAGAGCCTCAAGCTGTCCCCCTGGGTAGAGTGCCATGGCTTCACTGCTCACACCTCCAACTCCTGGGCTCAAGTGAGTCTCCTGCCTCAGCCTCCCAAGTAGCTGGGACCACAGGCACCCGCCACAACGCCTGGCTACTTTTTGGTTGCAGCCATTATTGTTGTTTGGCAGGCCTGGGCTGGATTCGAACTTGCCCCCTTAGGTGTATGTGGCTGGTGCCTTAGCCGCTTGAGCCACAGGCGCCGAGCCCAAAGACACTCTTAATGGGAAGCCTCGAAAATAAGAATGGCAAAAAAAGAAATTAAGACAGCCTTTGTCTTGAGGACATGAGGGAAAAGCTCTCTTTAAGAGACACAACTGAACATCTTCTACCTTGCTATGGTCCCTTTAATACCATTAGTTACAATGCCATTTTTTCTCCTCCCCAATCAGAATCACTGCCCACTTGGGACCCTTGAGTAGAAACAGTACCAAATGGAAAAGGGCACTTGAGAAGAGAAATACAGTTGTACTTTAACAGTGTAATAAAAGATAAAAAGTTAAGAGGAGGAAATAGCCTATACAGTGTAGTGAGAACTAATGAGGAGATGTGGTAGAAAGAATAAAAGACAGGTTACCTGGGCTTGAGCACTGGCTGATGTTGACTAATGAGAAACGTGACCTCTCTACTTAAGTTACATAAAGATTCTCATTACCATATTAATAGAAATGACCTGAAATCACAAAATCAACTACAATGCAAAAATTATATTTCATATTCATTGTGATTCCAGGGCACAAAATATCAGGTCATCAGTTAATGTTTAATAGATTTAAATAAAAAGAAATAACAAAATTTAATATTTTCCTTATTAAAATATTTTTGAGATAACATTAAACAGAGAAAAAGATAGACACAAGTCCCCCACAACCCCAATTCCTAGAGATAAATGAACAGTTTTTACTCTTAATCATTGACTGCCATAAAAAAGAAAAGATTTTGTATATTATCGTTCAAGTATGGAATTATCTGGGGTAATTTCCATGAAAACCATTTACTATAAAACAGCAACAAACGCAGTCTTAAATTTTTATCATTTTCTTTTGGATTGTAAGTGTTAATGATGAGGCAATTTGAACTGTGAAATCAAAGACACGAAGAAAGCCCTGAAGATATAAATAATCTATAACTTCGGGTCAACCTGTGTTGTGGTTCTTTTGTACTATCAACTTAAATAGTCCAGAAATGGCAGTTGCTTTTCACTGCTCCAAATCTGAAGTACCTTGTAACTCACAGTTTCTTTGATACAGGCTTACAACAGTAATATCGCGTTAAAAGGCTGCTCGGAAGGCAAAGAGACAAGTGTAAAAGTGTCCATGAATTCTGTTTAATGCTATAAGATGCCACTGTCCTTTCTTTGACGTCATCTACATTCACTGCAAGAGTGTAAAAGATCTAGATTAAAAAAAGAAAAAAAGAGGGTTGTAATTGTGTTGCTGGATCAATAACCTATACTTAAAAGGGGGGAAACCTTGATTTTTACCTTTTCCTTCGATATTATCCTAAAATATCTAATATAAATCATTTAGAAATACATCCATCCATAGTAATAGAAACATATGTGTATATATATTCATTTATCATCATGCTATTCTTGGAAAGGCCTGAAATTTCATCAATTTATCTAGATTTTTTAAAGTGGACTGAGAATTTTATTTATCAGATGTAAATACTACTAAATCATTAAATGTCTCAGGTAACATATTAAATGAAGACATGACATTTCAGCTAATGAAGGAAAGCCATTTATCTTGAAATTTTCTTGCTACAGAAAAAGAAACCTTTAAAAATGGCCTTAAGTTTGCAAAAATCAGCAACTTTAATCTATCCACATTCTTTTGACCTTTACACTCAACCTCAGAAAAATGTTCAGCAACATAAATTCGATCTCAAAAGGCTGCTGCAGATCTCATTTTCTGCTGTTTTTCCATTAGGTATTTATGGGACTTGCTAGTGTTACAAGGGACTAGTAAAACGCCAAAGTAATCCTGCAGTTCCTGTGTATGAATTCAGCTTTTCCCTGTGAGATGGTTAACTTTGTTCCCCCTTGCCAAGGCCTTTTCGGTTTTGAGTATAAAACTTATACTATAGGTGCAATGTTCACTAAGAAGTAGTAGGAGTAAGTAGGGACTGAAGGCAGAGGGAAAGAAAATTAATCAGACTTAGTAGTTCAACTATTGAAACACAATAATTTTTTAAAGTCATCAGAGTAGTTTGTTACACATTTGCACTAATTGAAATCACAGCATGCTTACACAGGATAGAAACTGAATACAAGGAGTTATGAAGTTTGAAGATCTCAGCTGTGTGCATGACTTCCCTTAACTGCACAGGAAACCAGCTGCTTCCATTTATGACATGTATTGAACACATGTGCTCCAGTATATCCATGACATAACACGTAACACTATACTTTCGGACAAGTTTGCCAAGAGGGGGTTGGAGGGTACAAATATGCTAGTGGGACAAAAAGCATTATATAGTATACGTTGATTATTTTTTGAATGTTAGTAAGGCAAGAAAAAAAACTTAAGTTGTGTTTCTATTAGTGTCCTTTATAATCCATCATGAAATCAGTGAACTTAAAAAGAAATCCATTCATTATAAACATAAAAGTTTATCAAAGTCTAAGTCTAAATTAACTCTGAGACAAGGAAAAATATTAAATTAGCCTGTAATACCTATCACTTATCCACCATGGACACGGTACTACCTTAGCCATGGAATATTGGAGCGTGAGACTAAAACTTTTAAATAATTTATATAAAACTAAATCAAATTATCCCCATTTGCCTCATTTCAGTTAATGGAGGCTCTATCCCTGCCTCACTACTACTTTCCAATCTAACAGCAAATTCTATTAAAACTACCTGCAAACTATATCCAGAACCTGATTGGTTCTTATCACCTCTACTGCCAATACTGAGTCTAGACCAAGCCACCATCTTTCTCATCTGGATTACTGCAAGACTTCTGAATTGATGTCCCTATTTCTATCTTTGCTCCAATTCAGCTCTTTATCCACATAACAGCCAGAATAATCCTACCAAAATATAAGTCAAGTCATGATTTTCCTCTGAGCAAAACACTCCAAAGGCTTTTGATCTCATTCAGGTCAATTGAAACAAAATAAAACCAAGAGCAAAGTCTTTACAGTGGCCAGTAATGTCTAATTTAATATGCCCCTCAACTCTTTCCCACAATAATGACGCCTCCTACTACTTTTACCATTGCTCACTCTACTCCGGGCATATTAACCTCCTGGCTGTTTCTTAAATATTCTCTATTCCCAGCATGGAGACTTTGAACTTGCTATTTATTCCCTGATTGTTTTTCTCCCTTATATGTTCACAACTTGCTCCTTGAAACTTTTATTTAAATGTCACCTCCTTGGGTGAGACTTCTCAAATTTGAAAGTGCAACCTCTCACTCTAGGCACCAGCACTCTTTTCCCTTCTTATCTGTTTTATTTTTCTCCACAGTTATTATCACCATGTAATATACTATATATTTTGTTTAAAACATGATCGACAAAAAGGTGAGCCCCTTGAGAGCAGCAATATTTATTAATTTTTTATTTATTTAGAGGCAGAGTCTCACTATGTTGCCCTCAGTAGAGTGCTGTATCATCATAGCTCACAGCAACTTCAAACTCTTTGGCTTAAGCGATTCTCTTGCCTCAGCCTCTCAAGAAGTTGGGACTACAGACGTCCACCACAATGCCCAGCTGTTTTTTTTTTGTTGTTGTTGTTGCAGTTGTCATTTTTGTTTAGCAGGCTGGGGGGCGAGGTTGTACCTGCCTGCCCTTGGTGTGTGTGGCTGGCGCCCTAACCACTGAGCTATGGGCACCAAGCCACAGTTCCCAATCCTCATTTAAAAAATCTGTTTCCTCCCTTCAGTAGTCCCCTGGTCTTCTTTGACACAATGGGCTGTTAAGCAGACAGAATTAAAAAATATTCTAGAGCTGTGCAACTATTCACAAATTCTACTTTAAACAGAAATACAGTGTGCAGTTGTCAAAAGGTGATAACAGACTGGCATACTTGACCCCCATAAACTCTCGCCAACCAGCCTTGTGTGGTAGTGGCACCCGTCAGGCTGGGGAAGTTAGAACTAAATCATGAGTGTTATAGCCATCAATCTAGCCCTTATGGCTTACCAAGGTTCTACTTGTACCAGTCAATCTGGGAAGATTATTTAAATGTATTCATTTTAAAAATAAAAGAAAAATATAAAAGATGAACAAAATGTGCTAATAAAAGTAAAAGGATTTGTTCTGAAATATTTGGATTCAGTCAAAAGGCCACATTTAAGGACCTAGAAGGCTACAGGTTCCCCACCCTTGTCCTAAGAACAACTTTTCATTTTCCTCTGAGTATCTGAATAAAAGTTTTTTTCTTAACATTCTATATAACTCTCCCAGTTTTTCCAAAATAACTTTTTTTATGTTTCCTCTAACAGGTCAATAATTTAGAGATTTTATCTAATTAAAAAAATCTACTCATGATACTATAAACTATCAAAGGAATGTTCTAAATTTTCTGCAGCTTAGGACTCATTGCTCTAATACAAAAACAAAATAACAAACAAAAAAGACATATAAAAAAAGAATTAGACTGTTCTCAAAATCTGTAAGAAATTTGTGTAAGATTTAAAACAGACATAAGTTTTTTAAGAACTTTCAAATGCAACAGTTAATCCACATAATAATTCAATAACTAACATAGATTCAAAGTTCTAACAGATACCATATGCAACCTGTAATAAAACCTGGGTTAAGAAATTCCAGGCAATAGGATAATTTCATTTTCCATTTAAAATGCTCATTTATCTGTAGTAAACTGGCTATGATATAACATCTGAAAACACTGTCATTATTGTACAATAAAACCATAGTATAAATAAGATTTTTTGTTATTAGCCAGGAACCTAAAAGTTGGGTAGTTCTACTGCAAAAACTTTCTAAGTTTACTATCAGAGACATGTATACTGAGTTCCAAGTTTGTAAAGTCTAGTACATGTTAAGATAAATCCAGTTAAAGAAGAAAGATGAAACAGCAGGAGAGTTACATTTAGCCTACAAAATGTTTGCATTTTGAAATTACCAATTATGTTGAATACCTACTATGTGTAAAGCTCTGTGAGAATTATAAAGGGAATATATGTTGGTAATGTATGAATGAATATATAATGTAATGCTATTATAATGGGAAATACAAAAAAATTACGATTAGTATTATGATAGGGAAGGATAAGAAATATATATAATATACCCACATTTTAAATCAAAGTGAAACAACTAATTGAAATGCCAATAGTATTGCTAGAGCTTTTATCCTTACCCAAATAATCAAAGCCTTTGTTCTGATAATTATAACAATATTAGGCTACATAAGCCATTCAGACTAAGAAGGTAAGAAAGTTTTAAAATAGGATCAGTATGCAGAAAAAAATCAGATCTTAACAGAGTGAAGCAAGAAGTAGAGTTATTTTGTTTTCTGCTAACAGTTTTTGAGGTAAAAGAACAAATGTCTAGCAGCTGAACCAAGAGAAGTTGGGAACTTAAATGGCTTTGTTAAAAAAATTTTTTTTCTATTTCTGATTTCTCAAGTTTATAGTTGGTTTACTCTAAGAGCTTACTCTAAGTAGTGCTTATTTTAATCACAGAAGATATCCTGCAAATTTAAAGACAGAAAACTGGCAACCCCCATCAGCACTATATTACAATAGCGTCTTTTATTAGAAACTCCGTACTCCTTATTCATTCATCTGCTAGACAGAACTTCCTGGCAAACAGTCCATTGTGATGACATAATTTCTGACAAAGACATTCTTAGTAAAATGGAGACTACCACGGCTAATCATTATGGTTTTATTTTAAACATTTTCTTAAGCTGTTTGTAATTCATAAAATAAAAGGGACACTTCACTAGAACATCCACATCATGTCCTGTCATCCTTAAGGGATAACTTCACAGAGGAAGGGATACAAACAAACTAAAAAACTTGCAAGTTTCATGTTTGTTAGGGGCAGTTTTGCTTAGGCTACAGTTGTTTGCAGCCATGTCTTTAAACGGTACCTGGTAAGGATCAAAGTAATGAGAATAATCTGAGAGAGGGGTGAAACCATTTACATAGAAATTTTAGAAAAAACTAAATGTCCTTCAATATGTCCCCATCATTAGTATTCTGAAAAACTAAAAGGTTAATGCACATCTGAAAAACTATAATCTTTTTATATTTACACCACTTTTTAAAGCAATGATACTAAACGTATGTATACGTGTGTGTTTAAGAAATAAAAGTCAAGCCCACAAACTGCATATACAAATGTCTGAAAATTCACACTCACAAAATAGCAGACTTTTAAGAAGAAACAAAACAAGCTCCAACTTCCACTCCCATCCCTTGTAACAAAATGAGTTAATCTGTGGTCTGTGTCTATTAGCACCATACAGTTTATGTCAAAAGGACTTTGAGCACACAGAGGTATCACGATAATTTTTTTTTTTTTTTTGTTCCTTGATCAAAAAATTCCTTACTTGTGGTAAGCTTGGGAGAATAATGCTCAAAGAGCACGCGATAGCAGGTGTTCTTTCACAGTATTTTCCTCTCAGGGTGGAGGAACAGTAGAGATAGCCAGAGATAGAAAAAAAATTCTAAACTCCAATCTCTCTCTAATTTGAAGTTTGAAAACCAAGTAGCACGGCTTCTATATTTTAAAGTTTCAGTATAATTATGTCATCATGGGGTTGGGTGGGAGTGGGAACATATTTGGATCCTTTTTTTATTTTCAATCATTGGGAGACAGGAAAGAACCTATAAAAGTTGGTATGGCAATTAAGCAAGAAGTAAAGAAAAAAAATGCCTTATTTTAACAGTGAAAATGTCTGCTTTTGACTACAAAGAGCTGATTTTTTTTGTACTTTCTAAACTGTGTCCTGTTGAACTCTAGTGTCCCTTGAAATGTAAAAAGACGTTTTGTTAGAAAGGAGTTTTGTTCCATAGACAAGAAATCTGTTCAATTTTTGCCTATCTGAATATTTGCCAACTAATTTGGAAGCAAAACAATTTTTCATGAGATACAACTTAGAAAAAATTGCTTTTTACCATATGTTAAGGTAGGGTATGTATGTGTTTGTTAAAAATATTTAGTTAAGTTTTGGTTAATTATTTCCTGTTCTTTTCCATACTAAACCTTAACTGATCAAAACAACTCTACAGTAGGGGAAGAACTAGGTAGATCTATGGGCTAGTCCTGAGGTAAGGCAGATGAAAACTGTTTCATAAAGAAGTGGTATGGCTCACGTGGCTAAGGCACCAGCCACATACACCTAAGGTGGAGGGTTCGAATCCAGCCCAGGCCTGCCAAACAATGATGGCTGCAACCAAAAAAAATAGCTGGGTGTTGTGGTGGGCACCTGTGGTCCCAGCTACTTGGGAGGCGGAGGCAGGAGACTTGCTTGAGCCCAGGAGTTGGAGGTTGCTGTGAGCTGTGATGCCACCGCACTCTACTCAGGGGGACAGCTTGAGGCTCTGTCTCAAAAAAAAAAAAAAAAGTGGTACGCAAAAGAAAGCTATTTTTTTTTTTGTTTGTGAAGCTAAGACAACTGAGAGCTGGTGAATAGAATGGCCTGTAGTAAACTGGATCTGCATCACTTTACTAAAACTATAGGGCAACAATAAAATATCCAAAGCCAAACAGAATGATAATATACAAATTTTCTTTGGAATAAGCCTGAGAGTACCCATTTCTGAAAGGCAGAAAAAGAAAGATAACTTCAAACTGGGTCTTGATATGGGGAACATGAGGAATCTGCGAGATAAATCTAAAGTTGAAATTTCTTGGTTATCCATTTTAAAAAATCATGAGAATTCTGCATTAAAATGTCTTAATGCAAAATTTTAAAACTTATTTGCCCCTGGTTTTACATGCAAGAAGATACAGTCAATGTTTCAAGTATTCAGTCATTCAACAAATGCTTATTGATTATATGTTATGTGCTAATCACTGGCTTTAGAGCTACAAAACATTCTCCCCCTCATACATACCCATTCTCTTCCCTCTCATTGCAAAGGCTTCCTACTCCTCAAAACCATCAAGCATGCTGTATTGCGTCCCTCCTGCCTGGAATATCGGTATCTCAAATACATACGCGAATTGCTGATTCACTTAATTTCTGTCTTTGCCAACAGTCCCTTCCTTAAAGAGATCGTCTATGAGCACCCTGTTTAAAATGAAATAGCCCCAATCCTTGTCAGTCATCCTCTAACAGATTTCCCTAATTTAGTCTTCTATAAAGTATTTATTGTCACTACGGTTAAGCATGAAAAGTAAGTATATAAAGTACTTATAATCACTTGACATACTATATATTTGTCTGTAGTAAACAAATTTAGGGTGCCCCTTCAACCCTTAATTGAAAGGTTTCCTAGAAGCAGGTACTTTTGTTCTATGGTATACCTAGCATATATTAATAGTGTGGCCTTACTTAACATTTGTTGTTGAACTTGGGAAAGGCACATAAATGAAACTGAAGAAAGTGATGACTGAGACAAGATCTGATGAAACTGCAGTCATCTAGGTATAGGGAGGGGGGAATATGACAGAGTTGTCCTAGCACAGGAGAATAAATCCTGAGGTCAGTGTGGCTGGTGCTCAAAGAACACTGTGGGAGGACAAGAAGGGCAGGTAGAAACCAGATAGGAAGTCTTTTATGGACGTCAAAAAGATTTAAATTAAACTCTCCCGTAAAGATATGCTTAGAGGAAGAGGCAAAGAATAGTTTTGTGTGTCTTATGATAGAAAATATTTCAGAAATATTCATTTAGATGAGTTAGTATTTTTCAAAAACAAAGTTAAGTATTTTCTATGTTCCATGAATGAAGGTAACTTACGAGTGAAGAAATCGAACCTGGGATTTCTGATCATACCGTTGAATTAGCAAACCACTTTACTTCTTATATAAACGAGAACATCAGCTCTCTAAGGTATTCGTAAACAACCAAGGAACAGGCAGATGCTAATTACTCTACTTAATTCAACCATAAATGCAACCACCTTTGCTAAACTCTGATGTTGCTTTATACAGAGTTCATCCCAATGATTCACATAGAACTGTCTTCATTCTTATACCAAATAAACTGTTTGTCAAAGATAATAATTTTTTTTCCTATACAGATTTTTGTTTTCTTGGGATCCAATTTCCCTCTTGGCATCCCCTTCACTAACTTTAGAATAAACAACCTTATTAGGGGATATAAACAAACTTTAGAATAAACACATACATGTAAACATACATAATTTAACATAGAGCCTGGGACATAATAAAAATATCTTTACAGCAAACATTTATTGTGTGTTTCTTGTGTGACACATACTGTTCTTCATAATTTAGATATTATCTCATTTTATCCTTATGAGGTAGTTTTTATTATCACCATTTCTAATGATGGTCCAGGACACACTCCCCTCAAAGATGGCACCTTAGCATATTGAATATTTTAAGCTGAAGACCTCTCTGACCTTACCCCAACCTTTCTCCCTGAAGCAGATCATAAAACCAGGGAACTATTTTCTGACCTTTCCCTGAAAGAGGCCCTTCATGTGAGAAATGTACTTCCTATAAAGTAACATCCTTACTTCCAAAGACAAAAGGATACAGAGAGGAAAACAGGTCTCGCTAAGTTTCACTTAGTTTACTATACTTTCTTCATACTCTTTACCCTATCTTATTTCTCCATGACTAGCCACTCTTACTCAAAACTACTACCAAAAAACACTCCTGGTTTTTCTTGATTTTTAAGACAGAGCCTCACTTTGCCACCCTGGATAGAGTGCTGTAGTGTCACAGCTCAAGGCAACCTCAAACTCTTGGGCTCAAGCTATTCTCCTGTCTCAGCCTCCCAAGTAGCTAGGACTGCGGGCACCCACCACAACGCCCAGCTATTTTTAGAGACGGGGATCTCACTCTTGTTCAGTCTGGTCTCGAACGTGTGAGCTCAGACAATTCACCCGCTTGGGCCTCCCAGAGTGCTAGGATTATAGGCATGAGCCACCACGCTGGCTACACTCTGGGTTTACCTGTTTCTTTGGGTCTTCAATTCTTCATGAAGGCCTAATTAAAATTTAGATAAAAAAAAAAATAGGTATGCTTTTCTCTTGTTGATCCGGTTTTTGTTATGGAGCCCTAGCCATGAGCATAGAAGGGTAGAAGGGAAAGATATTGTTCTTGCCCTACTCCACTTTGCAAGAATGTGAGGTTCAGAAGTTAACTGCCTAAGATCATACATCTAGTAAGTAGTGAAACTTGGATTTATATCCTGACTCCAGGGTATACCTTCTTAGCCAATATAATATTTAACTCCAGAGCATACCCTCTTTAACTAATAAGGTATTCTTACCTCCATGGAGCATGAAGTTAAGTTCCTAATAAACACTTATTGTTGTTATACTTATTTTAAAATAAAAAGTATAAAAGCACCAATAATGTTTGCATAAATGAATAGACAGTTCATATACTCATGGAAATACTTTAAAACTCTTTTTAGTCACCTCAAATCCACTTTTGATAGTTTCTTAAAACTAATCAATCACACTAATGAAATAAACCGTATTAAGTATGATAACTGCAACTACTGCATGCCACTGACAAACACTAGGGACACTGAAACAATTGTTTTAAATAGGGAAAAAATAACTAAATGCTATCAAAGATTTGCAATACATATGACACAGAAATGAAGGCAAAAGTTTTCTATTTAATCAGTTCTGTTGCAATCCTTAAAACTTAGGCGGCCTATATTTCACAGTCTTCTGACAAGTTAGAAAAAGGTCCTTTCACTGCGAAAGCTAAGGAAACAATGTCATGGACATCTGCTAGTATGACAAAATTTAAAGGTATGAATTAAACCCCAATTTAGGAAGCATTCTGCCTCACCCCCCCAAAAAAAAAGTTTTTTGATATTTTTCTAGAGTAATCACTAAATAATTTCAGATTCACTTTATATCATTATTTTCTCCACATTCATTATGACTTCTGTCATGAAGCTCCATCAGTATAAAACAAAGCAGCTCTTAGAAAACAAAGCCCCCCAATTTGGGCTTTAAATATTGTGTTAATTAAAATACCAACTTATTCAATTATAATTTTATCAATTATTACGTTTTATGAAATAATCAATAAAATAATTATTTCAATCCTTTTTAAATAGGATGTCATAGGATAAAGAGGGGAGAAAAAAAAGAGAGAAAGGAAATAATCATAAAATGATGAAGTAATTTTTAAAAGCAAAATCACGGAAAGGCCACTAATAACTTCAAGTGAAATGCCATATAAAAGCTTTTAATTGCCTTAAATTTGTGAAAAACTACCCAGGAGATCAACAAATTCACATCAATGAACTGCATTATACTAATAAGAGCACCTGGCCCCAAGCCAGGTAGCACAACAAAACGAACCATTCTCACATGGCTGCAAATTATCCAAAAGGAAGAGAAAGAGACAAAGTCAAAGTAACATGTTTGCACTGTGGGAAAAAGATCAAATATTGATCAGTCTGGGCTGAGGTAATTAGAGCCATTGTCAAGGAAATGGGATGCATGTTCTTATTCCTACCGAAATGCATCTTTGTCTTAAATGTTGATCAAATTTGGACTTTTACTAAAAATAAATTCAGCAAAACAGATGTTTATACTTTTAAAATCTAATAATTTCTTGACCCTTTAAAAAATCAGCTCATTTGTGAGATTTTCAAAATGATTTATAAGGATTTGCTTAAATTTCAGTGAAACATGTCTCTATTACCACGAGACTAATCATATGCCGGTAAGTGAAACATAAATAATGTTAAACAAGAGATAAAATTATTGCAAAATGAGGACCATTTTTAAATGAGTACATCTGGTTAACTATTTATATACATACATAAAGTATGGTGCTTATATGTTGTTCTAATTTTTATTATAGTAAAGCCTATACATTTCCTGTTTTGAGTATACTACCACTAATCATTGTTGAAAATGTTACAGATTATATTATGGTATTATTAAAAAAGTGGAAAGGTCTTCATATAGTCCATGCCAGGAAGCAAATCTGAAATTTGTCTATTACTGGTTCTCTAGGAATCTTTTAAGAACTATTCTATGATTGTTATAAACACTAAATATGCATTGTAGTCCAAGAGAGAAATGTTCACCCAGAATTAATTTCCCACAACAGATTGTTCTTAAAAGCACCTGAATATAATTCTTATTACTGTTTCTGAAGCAAAATGAAGCTCCCATTTATGTATTTTCTAATACATAACCCAAGGATTGTGTTTCTAGCTCTATTTGTAAACTCATGGTCTTATAATGTTTTTAAAAAATAAAGCTTGTATACCTAATCTCATTTTTTCCCATTACATTCATGTGTGCTGATGAGTTACAGACTGGCTTAAAAAATTCAGAACAGCAAATCATTGAGAGCCCTGTAGGCAGTACCACAAAGCTTTATACTTTTTAAATGCAGTACTGCAGAAGCTGTTGATAGGGACAATGAATGCCCATTTTCATATTCTAGCTAATGATATAATCCGAATTCAGTTAAAATTCTAGGTTGCTCCGTGAATTCAAAATACATTTATCTAAAATATATTTTTCATATTTTCTTGTTAACTAAGTCTATTTTCTTTGTTGCAAATTTACTAAAAGAACTATTATTTGTCCAGGGTAGGGCATATCTTTCTTTTAATCATGTATTACTGTGTCTTGCTTAAGTTTTCTGTAACATATGTCTATATTCTGAGAAATTAATTATAGCTGCTCCAATATGAACAAGCGTTAACAGGCAATTAATTTTTTTTAAATTTTACTTTAATTATCAAGTTGTCATGTGATGAAATGTTTAATCAATATTAATTTTTGTCCTTTACCCAAACTAAAAAATACAGGAAAAAAGCAAATAATCATTAATGCAATTATTAGTTTTACATTGTAAGAGCTATGTGACTACTTTGTCCAAAAAATACAATTTTTTGTTTTCCTCCCTTTCTTCTTTCTGGCACTTTACTCCTTCATTCTAGGATAGTTTTGTTCTATGATTCACTTCTTTGTAAAATAGAATGAATTATATCCGCTTGTGTCACATTCTTAATCCCAGTGAATCTTTGACAGATGGAATGAAATAATCAAGTGGTCAATGTTAGTAACTTTGCTATATATTACCTTCCTATCCCCAGCTTTCATTCTGAATTGTTGGTAAAGCAGATTAGGTCATCTGATGAAAATGAACCACAAATTTGGATGTCACCTCAGAGTAGAAAGAAATTAATAGGTTTCATTTGTAACTTGTTAGTCACATTTCAAAGAACAGAAATTATACTTATCTTTCATCAGCAGCATTTTTCACTACATAATCAGTGATAAAAGCTACCAGCGAGCCTTAGGAAAGAACCCTGCAAATTGTTCCACTGGACCCCTGCTTTTATTGTCTCTTTGGGAAAAAGCAGCAAAATAAATATGCTGCTTTGCATTTTGTTAACTAGTTTGCAGACAATTTTACTGGCTAAAATAAACAATATGGCAATGTTTAACCTTTCTCGTAATAAAATCACTAAAAAGCCACCAAGCAGAAAACTCCTTGCTCCCTCCCTCTCCTGACAACAAAATCTCTGTATGTCATTACTTAACCATAAAAATCATGAAATAACAACTATTATTTTACTTTTTTTCTCAAAATCCCAGGCAAAATTCATTTAACTATGACAAAAATAAGCAGCAGAGCCCATGATTCTTACAAATTTTAAAAGCACGAATAACAGAAAGGAAGCTGAGAATTTTTTTTCTTCTGGGGGAGCATTTTTCTAATGATTAGAAATGGAAAGACAGTGGGAAATAAAGCACTTTCTACATATTAACAGAGCAATGACCTACAGATGAGATAGGAAGGGGAAAGATAGCACAGTTAATTAATCTTTAAGCCATTTATCTAATAAAGCTTTAATTCCCAAACAAATATTTTTACTCTGTAGGGTAGAACTACAGCTGCTTTCCTTTCTAGTCCATTGCTTTGTCTTGTTCTACAGAAAACTATTAAGATATCATGCTTACTGAAAGGTATCAAAGCTGAGAAATTCTATAAAATTTAAAGACAAAAAATTTAAGCATTAATTTCAAATACATAAAAGCAGGAACAACGGGAAAATCAGGTTACTGCTCCTTATTCAATTACATAATATATTTCAAATATTTTCATTCTTCTTATTCTCAGAGGAGATGTCTTACAAAATGAAGTTTGGCTTTCTTCTGTATGCTGTTTTTAATTAATTCATCAAGCAATATTTATTAGGTTTTTTCCCCAAGCAATGTAAGAAAGTACTCAAGAGCAGACAAAACTTCGTAATTGTTGCTCGCAAAGTGTTTACATTCATTTCGAGAAAGGAAAGAGACTGTGACAGAAAACTGCATTCTCTAATTTCAACACTGGGATTGTACTGATTTTTTTTCATCTGGAAGCCTATTCCCAAAAGAACTGTATTTTTATTTAAGTTAAGAAAATTGGGCTCGGTGCCTGTGGCTCAAATGGTTAAGGCGCCAGCCACATAGACCTAAGGTGGCGGGTTCAAATCCAGCCTGGGCCTGCCAAACAAAAAATGATGGCTGTAACCAAAAGAATAGCCGGGTGTTGTGGCGGGCGCCTGTAGTCCCAGCTACTTGGGAGGCAGAGGCAGGAGACTCGCTTGAGCCCAGGAGTTGGAGGTTGCTGTGAACTGTGATGCCATGGCACTCTACCCAGGGGGATAGCTTGAGGCTCCGTCTCCAAAAAAAAAAAAAAAAAAAAAAGAATATTGTGTGGCGCCTGTGGCTCAGTGAGTAGGGCGCCAACCCATATACCGAGGGTGGTGGGTTTGAACCTGGCCCCAGCCAAACAGCAACAAAAAAATAGCCAGGCGTTGTGGTGGGTGCCTGTGGTCCCAGGTACTCCGGAGGCTGAGGCAAGAGAATTGCCTGGGCCCAAGAGCTGGAGGCTGCTGTGAGCTGTGACGCCACTGCACTCTACTGAGGGTAATAAAGTGAGACTCTGTCTTAAAAAAAAGTATATATATATATATATACACACATATATATATATGTATTATGGCTGGATTCAAAGGTTTTGGTTACATGAATTGCTTTTATACAGTCTGAGTCAAAGCTGAAAGTGTGGCCCTCACCCAGGCAGTGTGCATTGTGCCTATCAGGTGTAAATTTACTCTTCCACTCCGACCCCTTCCTGTTTGCTTTCTTTTTTTTTTTTTTTTGAGACAGAGCCTCAAGCTGTCCCCTTGGGTAGAGTGCCGTGGCATTATAGCTCACAGCAACCTCCAACTCCTGGGCTCAAGCGAGTCTTCTGCCTCTGCCTCCCAAGTAGCTGGGACCACAGGCGCCCGCCACAACGCCTGGCTATTTTTTGGTTGCAGCCATCATTGTTGTTTGGCGGGTCTGGGCTGGGGATTCGAACCCGCCACCTTAGGTGTATGTGGCTGGCGCCTTAGCCGGTTGAGCTATAGG
>CAUYTI010031746.1:0-16903 GCA_963575145.1 Galago senegalensis | reverse complement strand
GCTGTCCCCCTGGGTAGGGTGCCGTGGCATTACAGCTCACAGCAACCTCCAACTCCTGGGCTCAAGCGAGTCTCCTGCCTCCGCCTCCCAAGTAGCTGGGACCACAGGTGCCTGCCCACAACGCCCGGCTATTTTTTGGTTGCAGCTGTCATTGTTGTTTGGCAGGCCCGGGCTGGGGATTCGAACCCGCCACCTTAGGTGTACGTGGCTGGCGCCTTAGCCGGTTGAGCTATAGGCGCCGAGCCTGGAGCAAGTTTTTCAATGAGAATGAGGCAGGACTCTGTTTAGTGATAGGAATTTCCAGTTGCTGTAACTCAAGATCATACCATGTTAAAGACACAAAGTTATAGAATATATTCCAGTGTCTGCTAAAACAATGAGAAAACAGAGGTCTTCCAGAGTCAGGCCCTTGTGGCTCACCACAGCACACGGAGAACCAGTGGGGGTGCAGGGATATCAGCTTCCCAGCCTGAAACTCTGAAATTCTTCTTTGATTGTTCCTCTTTCTTCCCTAAATGCAGTTATCCCATGTCTGGATGCCACATCTTTTGTGAATTCTGCCCCTTCCACTCCAGCTCTCCAGTCCCCACGGATCACCATCTCCCAGACTTCCAATCGCCCTTGTTTTGCTTCAGCACCCCCTTGCCTTCCACTTCCAGACTTTCTACAAATGCTACTGTTTATACTTCTTTTGTAAACTGAGGCTGTTCTGAGTTTTAGAGTTTTAAATAGTGATTAAGTTCAGTAAGGCTACCCTATAGGTTTCCTACCTGTCCCCCTGTCTGCATACCTGTTGGAGATGTCCTGCTGCCAGCCCTGTGACTCTGGCTAAGGCCATCTAGGGTTCAGAAAGGGGCTGTACTGTTATGCTCAGGAGTTCCACAAAGACCACAGTGTCAAACAAGCCAAATTCACAGCAAAGTCCCTTTATTGAAGAGCTGGCTGGCAACTGCCTCATACCCAACACAGGGGTTCAGAGAGCAGCCCCGAGTGTTGAAGGGGTTGGTTTTTTAAGGCTTGGTCTGCATCCTGGTTGGCATGCAGGCTGCCTCGGTGCATTCGGGTAGGTTAGCAAACATCGTACAGAAACAGAATTTTGCAGTTAGTCATATATCTTTGTTTTAGTACTTTTCCCACCTGTTATTTCTCAAAGGTCAGTCCAGGGACATTTGGAACTTCCCAGTCCATTTCTCGGGGAAGTTAGTCAAACAAGAAGTCAGTGAGTACTTTCCCAGCTATCTTGGGAGTGAACCAGACTTACTCCGTTTTGTTGAGGGCTTGTGGCCCAGAAATTTGCCAGGAGTTAACTGGTATTTTTCCACCTTAGTCTAGGCCTAATACTACCTGTGTGCAGTGTAGGCAGGGAGTTCTGCTCAACCTGGGACATGGAAGTTAGAGGGCAAATACTTCCACATCCTCACCTACTGGAGAAGTGCTCTCTGTTTCTCTGCAAGGTCTCTGGGGAATAGAATTCCCATTGCCCACAGCAGCAACCTGTGTGACAACACATGCTGTGCTCACTTCCTTTCCCTTCCTCTCTCATCCTCCACCCTCTGCTGGGTACTTTCTGAGATTACCTCTCAACTAAACCTTGCACTTGAATCCTTAGCTGCTTCTGTGGGAAACTAAACTAAGACACAGGAAATAGAAGGGCTCCGTCGGTAGTCCTGGCCTGGGGGACCAGGAAAGTCACTGCAGAGAACCAGACCCAAGATGAAACCTGAAAAGCAGGAGGAACAAGCCTGTGACATGTGGGAGTCTTGGAGGCAGAGTAGGAACCCTGTCACAGCTCCGGCAAGGCTGCCAGGGAGATGAGCATGGTTTGCTTAAGAGAAATTCAAAGAATTTCCTAAAGGCAACTTCTTAGAAGTTGCTACAACACAAGGCACAGGGCAGGGAGAGAGGAAGGCCGAGGGAGCGGTGAGCAGGGACTGAAGCTTGGGCCCTGGGAAGCTGCATTCTCAATGCCAAGAGCAGTGGAGGCTCATGGAGGGGCTGACGTGGGGATGAGCACGATCACATAGACACTGGAGACAGATTTCTGTCTACAGAGTGATGACAGGTTGGAGTGGGGGAAAGACCAGAGGCTGTGAGAGCAACAGGTAGAGCCTCGTGGGAGAAAAGGAGAAAAAGAACAGAAGTGGCTGTGTAGGTGAGGTGTATGGATCAGCCTGGAGGATTTGTGGAGAGCAGGAACACAATAATGTGTGCCTACCTGGAGGTGCTGTCTGTGAGAGAAGGAACAGGTGAAATGGATGGTGGAGGGAAGAGCTGGAGGAGGGGCTGGTGGTCCAGTACGGTCCTGCCGTACCTGAGCACACAAGTGTGCACACAGGAGTGTGGAGCCAATGGTAGGACTGCATAGGCCTGAAGTTCAGGAGAGGGCAATGGACTGAGTTTGGAAATAATCTGCTTGCAAATACAAAGAGAGGATAAAATGTGTCAGAGAAACATTGTTTATTTGAGTAGAGAACAGAGGATACAGGTGGAAAGTGAAGCAGGAAAGTATTTAATGGGTGGGTGAAGATCAGTGCAGGAGGCCATGAAGGGGTGGGCAGAGAGGTGAGAGGACAACCAGAAGATGGAAAAGTCACAAAGGACAAGGGAAGACTTGCAGAACCTCCACCTGCACTGGCCACCACCCTGCACTGACCACCTTCATACATTGGCTACCTCCCTACATGGACCACCTGTCTACACCGCCCCCCTCTCTACACTGACCACCTCCCTACCTGGCCACTTCTCTACAAGAGAGAGAAAAACTCTCATCTATCCTCCTCTTCCACATGTTGCCCTGTGCTATGACTGGCTGCCCAGCCTCTAGTGACCCCAGACACCAGACATGACTGCTCACAGCAACTCGAGGCAGCTTAGAATAATGGAACTCCTCTGTCAAGACCCCTCTTCACGTCTCCCAATCCTAGCAGCTTGAAAGAGTGCTTTACCCTCTCTGTGTGTCCCTGCTTTTCTGAAGGTGTCATGAAGATGGAGACAACAGACACCAACAAGGAAGCTACTGTGAGCACAGATCTCGTGAGAGAAGATACCTGCTCTTTTCATTCAGAAATGCAGGAACTTTCAGGAACACTGGTCTTTCATGAAGGCAGGATGGCAGGTCCCTGAGGTGGGACGCCAGCTAAGCAGGGAAGTTTCCCCATTTCCTGCAGGTTGGGACGGTTAAGCATCACCTGGCATGATGCCACCACTAGGTATGTGGCTCCTGGGTCCCTCCAAACTTCAAATGGGGACCTCTGTTCACAGGCTTGGAGGACTGAGAGAATGGAGTGCAGAGGAAAAAGAAAGCGAAGTTCTGGCTAATTAACTCTGCGTCAAGGGAGGAATGGACCAGAGAGATTAGGGGGAGTGGTGACTTTGACGATGAGAAGTTAAACTAATTTAAATACAAACTTTTGAGAGAGAAAAACAGATCTATAAATGCCAGAAAGTTATGTTTTCTGAGGATAACTTTGAGAAATTTAAAGACCCAATCTTTTCTCAGGACCCCACAGCAAACCTCAAAAAGATATGCTGGAATTTCTTAGTAATAACTGATACCATAAGTCTAACCACAAGACATTTTTCTAGTTGGCATAATCATGAATCATTCCCTCCTCTGAGGACTTAATTAATGCCACTACAGGAGCCTCCGATTTCCCCAAATATTTATCATTTGGAAATAAAAGCTGTTTACTTGCTCTGCATCCCAAAGAATAGATTAAACTGACAAAGAAAATTGTAAGATTAGCAAGTGCAATTAACTTGCCAAATAAAGCTATTTCATCATTTCACTGCTAGTGTCTCTGGGGACTCTGTGGCATCAGCACTTGCCAGTGAGCCCAGCTGGGTGCAGTCCAAAGTCAGCGTGTGGAGGCCAGTGGGCCTGACCACTGTGGTGGACCCGAAAACTCCTTCCAGTTCTTCCTCCACCACCAAAAAAGAAAACAGGAAAGATTCCTTCCTATACTGTGTAAGCTAAGAAGAGTTTTATATATATTTCTGTAGTATAGGGAATCATAAAAATAAATAAAATCATCATAGCCAGAAAAAAAGGGCAGAATACATAGTTACTATCTAGATTTACTAAATCAAGACATAGAGCATTAAATATAACATAATAAAAACCACCAGAAAAGTAAAAATAGAAATCCTCCAAATTACCAGCAGGCAAACACACACAAAAGAAAGAAAGAGAGAGAGAGAGAGAGGGAGGGAGGGAAGGAGGGAGGGAGGGAGGGAAGGAAGGGAGAGAGAGAGAGAGAAGGAGGGAGGGAGGGAGGGAGGGAGGGAAGGAAGGAGAGAATAGAAGAGAAAGAGAGGGAGGAAGGGAGGGAAAAGAAAGGGAAGGAAATCCCTAGAGTAAATGAAGGAAATAGGAAATATATTGAAAACAAACAAAAATCCCAAACATTAAGTTAATAACATATAAAAGATAAAATGTAATATTTAGTCAGTACATTGAGATGAAATAACATTAACAAACGTAAATAGAATAACAAATCTACTTGGAAAAAGAACTGCAGAATGACTTACATACCAGAGGGACAAATAAAAGGAGACTGGGCAAAGACTTCCAAGCAGATGCTAACAAAAAGAATCCACCGTAACAATGGTGGGCAAGGATAGAGTCACAGCAGAAAGTAATAAACTAGAGCAAAGGGCAGCCAACACTAACGTAAAGTCACAGTGATAATGCAACTGAGATTAATGCATAAAATAACAAAGAAACAAAACATAAAGCCTGAGTTCTAGGCACTTCTAGAATAAATCAACAAAAACCATGAGTGGTATGAGACTAACGCAAGCTTATGATGTCACGATGGACCAGATGAATTGAGGAGATAGAACAGGGGCACCAAAGCTTCTGTCAGCCTCAGAATCTGATGAGGCATTGAAGCACAAATCACTGGGCCTCCCCTAGAATCTCTACCTCAGGGGCTCTGGGTGGGGCCTGAGAATCTACAACTGAGAAGTCCCAGGACATTCTAATGCTGAGGGTCTGCTGGTCCTGGAGTCACACTTTGAAATTGCTGAATAGAGGATCAAAATAAAATAATGTATAAAATTCAACCAATAGACATACAATGTATTTCTAACCATAGAGAATAGTTCACCAAAAAACAATTATTAAAGCCACAGAAAAATTTTGAATGAATTAAAAGAAGGAGAAATAGTTTAGAATCAAGTATCTCAGGCACTAAATTTGAACATTGACAGACCCAATCTTTCGAAAACACGGCATATAAAAACACATGGAATTCTGCTAAACTTGCTCACAGAAACATATGGCCTAAAATAGATACATAAACAGACTGAACATAAATAATCATCCAACCAAAGAAATTATAGTAAATCTGAAAACAGCGTGTATGTGTGTATCACATGTGCCATGTAGGATTTCTCACGAGAGGAGCTAGACTCAAGGAGAAAAGATTTCCTTTGAAATTTGGTGTACTTTCTGTATTCTTTGACTATGCATGTGTGCTATTTTTTAAAAATCACATCATCAAGTTTCATTTGGGTGATGAAACTAGAGACCTTTTGATTTTTTCTTTTGTTTTTCTTCCAATGTCCCTGTATGAAGTATTTATATTTGTTAAAACAAAAAAAGAAAGAATAAATAGTATCCTTTCTAAGTTGATTTTGAAGAAAGATAAAATGTCAGACAATTCTCAGCAATTCAACATTCCTTGTTCATGTGGAAAGGTGTATATAATTTTGTAGTGGGTATGGTCAGGGCCTGTGACACAGCTGCTCTCTCTCCCGCCATCTCCACCGCTGCTCAAGTGCAGCCCCCCTCTCAGGTGCAGGCTGCCATGGGGGGAGGTGTAAGCTGGGTAAGGGGTGTTTCCACCAACAGCCAACCCCCAAGGGCCAGCTGACTGAGGTGGTTTGCATGCTGGTTCCAGCTCAGTATAATATTCCAAAATGTTAATAAATTAGGTTTTACATATTAACCATGTAGTAGAAATGGTTAAAAAAAAAAGAAAAAGAATTTTTGAAGGAGGAAATGAAAGGAAGCAGGAGGCAGGAAAGTAGGAAGGAATGAAAAACATAGGCCAGAGTTAATATGAAATGTATCCCAGTAGAAAGTCATTAAAGCGAACAATCTGAGAAGAAATGGTCACTCTGAAAGGTGTTGGGTCAGGGACGACCCAGCAATGAACTGGTGGCAGGGATCTCCAGGAAGGACCAGGTTGAGGCTTGTGCTTCCACCAACCCAGACTCCAAGGAGAACCAAAGGCGTCCTCTTCAATGTTAACTGTAGCCCTGTGTGAGAGTTATAAGAACTGGAGTCCAGAGATGCAGCACCACTTGCCCAAGTCTGCAAAAGATTCTCCCAGGTCACAGAGGAAAATGTGACGCTACTCTACTGTCAAGACCGAGGCCATCATGGCCCTTGGGAGAGAGGGAGGAGAAGAGTCCCACATCCTCTCTTGATCTGTCTTCTCTCCATATCCGTACCTTTTCTTAGCTCCTGAAGTGGTAAAAATTTTCTCAAAACATACTCTTAATTTCAACACCATTTTCTTTTTTAAAGTTTCTCTGTGTTCAGCCACAACTAGATACTTGACCTGTGTTCTGTTACAGCACGGCCTCAAGAGGCACATCTGCCATCCCTGTTTCCTGGAGGAAGGACCGAAGCCAGGGAGGCCAACTGCCGTCCTCAGTGCAGGGGAGAAGATGGACAGACTCCCCCTCTGCCCCGACTCCAACACCAGCACATGCAGGTAGTTATGTTTTGTTTTCTTTTTTCCTTGTTTCTTCCCCACAGGAAATAGTCAAGTTTATATGTCTCAATCAAACAGCCTCCCATCACCACAATTCACCATCTGCCTAGACTGCTCCTTCCCCTTGAAATTTAGGTCTGGGGTGGAAAACAAAGGCTGTCATCAAGGAAAAGCCAGCTGCTAGAAGTTGTGCTGTCTGGCACACTTGTTTGTCCTTAGATGGCCTGCCATGTCTCCAAAGCTGGCAGCTTCCCAGGCTGACAAGTTTTTCCTAGTTCTGTAACCCAGAAACAACTTTCCTTCAGGGTGCTTGGAACTCTCCATGTTGATCTGATGGCTTCATCCCCAGAGCTTTGAAGGCAGCTTGTTGCCTTCACAATCTGCCTTTCCTGGTGAGCAGTGGCAAATGCAAGAGGAAGTTATCAGGTGAGAAATCCAGCCCAAAGCTGCCGGGTGGGGGCAGTGGTCTCCAAGAGCCTCCCATCCACAGATGCCCTCTGGGAAGGAAGGCAATAGGACAATGTTGGAGTCAACTCCAAAGTCTGGAAATTGCCAGACTAAGGGATAGTCATCCTTCAGAAACTGAGATATCAGAACACAGGGTGCACAAGCCCATGGTGCTCCCCTCGTTTCCAACTTTTCCTAAAGTATTTGCTGTTGAGTAAAATCCCAAACACATTTAATGAAGACTTTTCTCCTCTAAAAATGGTAAACACGTATGTCAAAACAAGAGAAAGCGTATCCTTATGAGTCTGATTCATTGACATTTTAACTGGAAGCAGATTGATGGTTAAAAGGCTTCCTTTGGAGATAGCCTTTGTTCCAGGTTGTTTTTCCTGGAACAGGAAAGATTTTCCCCTTTGTTCCAGGTTGTTTACCCACAGAAGACTCCTCACCTGACCCGACATTCTCCACTACAAAGCTCTGGCACAGAAAATGACCAGCAGACAGTGGCTGAGAGTAGCATGGGCCACTTGGGTCGGGAAGGCCCTGTTGCCCCTTAATCACACTCTTACCAAACAGCTCTCAACCATCCTTGCCTCCTGCCACAATCATGGTTGAAAAACAATGAATTTTCTTCTCAGCAGCCCAGTACTTGGTCTTACTGAATCACTTTTGCCCCTCTTCAACCTGTTCTTCCACTGTCTCTGAACGCTATTGTTAGCCAGGATACTGTTCCGCTCAGGAGCAGCGTCTGACCTCTGTCAGCTGCAGACCTTGCAGACTCTGCACCATTTTGCTCTATGACTTCACATACCTCCTTCCACACACCACTGAGGCAGCCATAACCCACCTGCCATTTGGAAACGTGTCTCAGGATTCTTCATCCAGGTTGTTTCTTCCCTCACTGCTCTGTTTGAAATTTAGTTCTTTAAAGATCAATTTAAATAACACTTTCCAGTTTAAAAAAAATTGTGTTTTAAAATAACTTTAAATAAATGAATCTAAACTTATAGAAAAGATATTAAAATAATATAGCACACCATCACTATTCACATAGCTTTCCATAATGCCCAAATCCTACATGATCAAAGTACAGTGATCCAAATGAAGACATCAACATTAGTTCAATACCATTGATTAAGCTAAGATCTAATTTGAATTTTACTTAGTCTTTCCAAAAATGTCTGTCTTTCTCTTCTCTTCTCTTGAAAAGTTGTCTTTCTTGTCTCTGATAAGACGCAAGTGTGTTCAGGCAGAGAGGGCTGGGGCTGAGCACCCTGAGCAGAGAGGCACACAGGTCCCCCTACCCTCTGCCAACTTTGTAGGCCCTCACTTGTCCTCCTAGTCCAGTCACTTCATGGTTTGGAACCAGGACTGAAATTCTTTGTCTGGTTCAAGCCTGAAATTCTCCACCGTCACCTGAAGCAGCTGCAACTGCTGGAGGATCTTGACGGCCTGGAGCCAGAGAGAAGGATGAATGCTGACTGGGCCTGGGGGAAGATTCTGAGGGGCCATGTGGGGCAGGGACCACTCTCTGGAGCCTTTCTCCAGAGTGGTTCCCTTCTCCCCTCCAATCCTATGAAGGCCCAGTCTGTCCTCAGAGTTGGATATCAACTGCCCTTTCTCCAGGAATTGGTTTTCCTTCTCATCCTACACGCTTCATGGGGTGGACTCCTCCTTCTCTGGATGTCAAATCCTCCCAGGAATTCTACGATGCAGAGGATAGAGCCAGGGAATGTCCTCCCAGGGGAGTGTCTGACTTACACATCTTATGCCCCCAGAGAGAGGCCCCCAATTGTACACTGTCCCCAATGCCCAGGAGAGAGGCCACCTACCCATGACTACTCCTCCTCCCTGGGCTCCCTTGTTGCACGTCATCCAGGGTCACTGGGCCAGGGGACCTTCCCAGAACAGCACTTGCACCCACATTGGGATGTGGGTCGTGACAGAGGGGGCATGGGAGCTGAAGGTCAGGGGCCTTCTGTCCCAACACTCCCTTGTGACAAGTAGGGACACTGAGTCCTTGCACACAAAGAGAGTTTGGAGCCATCTGGGAACTGCCTGAGTGTGGAGGGGCCAATTTCACCTCCTCCCATGGGCAGCACCCGAGGGAGAGGCTGAGTCCAGCTCAGCCAGACACTCGGGTAGCTCAGCAGTCAGGCAGCTCTGCAGCTTCTGCCTCGGGAACAGGGACTGGAGGCTGATGTGGGGGCCTGATACCCCAGCTCACATGGCTGCCTGGGAGGCGCTCTGGGAGGAGTTTGGCTGAGTGCTGAGTTCTCAGGGCTCAGTCTAGGAATGTCACCCCCCCTCCCCCAGCCTCAGGATTCTGGTCCCCAGAGTGCCGGCCCCAGGCTCAGTCACATCCATAGCATTGTGTGTCCTCGTCTTCAGCAGGACTAGGTTTGTGAGGAAGGTTCCGAGACAGGGAATGATGCCCTGTGTCATTGGGGTGGGAGTGGTGATGAGCACCCACCCGCAGGTGGCCTGCCCAGTGCTGTGCCCTGTCTCCCAGACCCTTAGTCAAGGTCTCCCACTTGGAGCAGCCAGGGACCTTCAGCTCCCTCCTTCAACTCTCTCCCTCTCCTCCCCCAGCTGCACCCATGGCCACCTAGAGCCCTGGGATGTTCACAGGTCACAATGTCTTGTGGTCCCTGGCCCCATTGTTCCCTGAGGGCATGCTGAGCCCGGGTCTTTCAGGCTGTGCCCTGGTGCCTCTGATGAGGGCATCTGAGGCCCCAGCTACAGGAAGGAGGGCCTAGCAGGAGGCCCCTGCTCTGCTGATGGGGAGGCGCAGCTGGGAGGGAGGCCCTGCCCTCTGTCCCGGTGGCCCTCCCCACCCCTACCAAGGCAGGCTCACTTTCCATCTCCACTGCCTCATCTGGGCTCTCTGGGTTGCTTTCCACACTGGCCAGCTTGGAGATCCCCAGCTGCCAGGGTCAGGACAAGATCAGTGAGACCATCCTCCTCTCCCTCAGCTACTCCCAGGCCCCTGACCTGGCACTGTGGACACCTGGCCAGTCAGCTGGTGCAGTGCTACAGTCACTCAGTGAGCTCCAGTTCTAGGCCCACTCCTGTGTCCTACACCTGCTTGCTGTGTCACTTGGGACACGTAGCTCAGCCCCTCATTGGTCTGGAAACCCTGCCCCAGGCTGCCCACACCACACACTGTCCCCTCCCATGGGATGTGCATAGCAGCTGTTTGTAGCTGCCACAGACACAGGGACAGTCTCTACAGAAAGAAACTCAGCCAGGTGGCATGCCTCCTAAGACGTGGAGCAGGGTGGGACCAGCTCGCTGGCCTCTGGTCAGGGAAGGGAGTCTGAGCATCTGCTCACCGCATCCATGAGCATCAGCTGTTTGGCCAGATGTTTGGCTGTATAGGCCATGACAGGCAGACGGCCCTGCCCTGTGCTGCTTTTTCTCACGCACAGCACAGGGACGGCAGAGCCCTGGAATTGGCTCTGGTGGTACCTCTCCTGTTGCCACAGGTGCTGGCTCTGTCCTAGGTGCTGGTGTTGCCCTTGACACTGGCCCTGGTGCTGGCTCCATAGAGAGTGGCAGATCCAGGGCTACATGGGTCCCTGGCTCCAGAGCAGACCTCTGCTCTCCCAGACCCACTTGGGAGCCAGCCCTAGAGCCAGCACTGGGAGTGCCTGCTGATCTGGAGGTAGAGCAGGAGATGGGAAAGGAGATGAATTCAGCGGCATCTGCCACTCCCTACTGGGTTCTCTAAACACACCATTACCTCCCCACAATATCGGGAATTTCAGCTCCCAACCCGACCCCTGGGAAGCTGGTCAATTGTGGCCATCTCACCCTCTGTGTCTGCCCTCTTTGGGCCCCAGTTGCTCCAGCCAGGCAAGACCAATGTTTGCTAGATGCCCGAGGTGTGATGTGGACAGGGTGACCTCTATACGAGCCACCTCCAACATGAGCCCTGCAATGTTCAGAGGCCGGTCAAAGATCACAGGGTATCCTTCTGGCCAGGAGATGCAGATGGAAGAAGTGGTTCTGGGGGTGGCAAGTGGAAGCTGAGTCAGAGAGGCCTGGCCTTTCCTCCCAAACCCTTCCCAGGATACTCCTGTGTGGTTATGGGTCCCTGGGCCTGCACCTCCAGTCTAGAGGATAGGCCGACCTCCCCCTGCTATCTCTGCTGGCCTGGCAGGGACAGTACTGGCCATGGATCAGGAATGGACACACCATTGCAGACCTCGGCTTCCTACTGCCATTGTCACCCTATGGCAACCACATGGACCTCTGAACCTCTGGGCCCTCAGGGCTGTGACTGGAGGCTGGATGTTGAGCAAGGTGTCATCATCACTCTGGAGTGGGCTCCCTGGTGCTGTAGTCGGGGAGGGGGTAGGGGGTGGAGGAGACAGGCAGAGCTGGGAAGTGATGAGCTCAGGATGGTTCCCTCAGGCTCAGCTCAGAGCCCTGCCTCTCCTCTCTGCAGGGACCTGGGACCCCACCCACAGCTCTTCCGGAGTCATTTCTTCCTCGAAATCCCTGACCTCAGCCATCTCATCAGAGTCCTAAAGTGGGGTAAACACAGGTTCTGTCTTCTCTCCCCACCCACAATCCACAGAATTCCCGTACTCTGAGTGGACAGGGGGTTCTGTCTTTGGACCTCCAATGCATCACTATTGAGTTGGTCCTGGGATTTTTGATACTGGTCAGAATGTGGGATTTGCTGCCATGTGGAGAAGATACTGGGAGGGCCTCCAGGAGGAGGACACGACCTCCTGGTGTCTGCTCTGACTTCCTGCATCCCTGCACAGAGCTGCAGCCCGAGGACTGTCATCTTTGTTCATTCAATTCAACTCAGTTTCTAGACCATGCCTGCACAAAGCAGCTGGTTCATCAAGAACTTTGACAGAGCCTTTCCAGATATCTGAGTGGTCCTGGGGACTCTTCCCCCACCCCAGGAAACCCTCTTGTCTCCAAGACAAAGACCAGCTGGAAGGAAACTCAAACATCTACAAGTGGGACCCAGTTTGCTCTCTCTGCGCTTTTCCCACACAGGGAGGGCTGGGGGCTACAGAGGTGTCAGGCAGAGAGCATCTTCCGTGAGTAGACAGACAGCCAGCCAATGTGAACAGCCACAGCACCCCCTTCGGCCACTCCACAGAGTCAGGAGCGAGGGACCCACCTGCAACCTCTTATTCCATTTACTCTCCCCCCCCAAACCTCATCCAGTTCATCCTCTGACCACCCCCACTTTTCAGAAGAGTAAAGTGAAGCTCAAGGGAGCTGCTGAAATGAAATCCACAGACATAGTTGGTAGGTGGGGGTCAGCACTGTGCCTTGGACACTCACCTCCTCAACAGTTTCTCCAAAAACCAGGACACAGTGCTAAGATCCAGGTAGGAGCCCTGGGAGGTGGTGGAGGAGATGGTTCAAGCCGGAACGACCGGAACCAGGGAGCAACCAGTATGTCCCTACTGGCTGGCTGGGAGGTCCTCATCAGTTGGAGATCCCTGAAGTAGGGGGTGGACTCCTTTCCATGCTAGTGGGGACAAAGAGAGACACACCATCAGTGACCCTGACTCTCCAGAGAATGGGGTCTGATGCTCAATGAGGGAAGCTCCAGCCATTCAGAGACTTGTGCCTTTAGAAGTCATGGGTGTCCACGAGTCTACACTTTTCATGTCAAATTTGATGGGCACAAAGAGCTGCAGGAATCCACTGATACCTTCCAGGCTGCTTCAGGGGTGTTGTTAGGCAGGACCACAATGCCCTGCTCAGACACCCTTTCTGAAGAGCATTGTGCCAGGGAGTCCGCAAATGGCCCTAGCTGTGCAGATGAGAAAACTCAGGCTCTGGTATGTGACATGGCTGTCACCAGCCCGTGGGTCAGAGCTGTGGCCTTCCTGGGGGGGTTGCATGAATTTTTCCCTCAGCTCACAGAGGCTTAGCCTGCTCTCACTCGGGGACAGGATCTTGGGGAGACTGTTTTCCCCCTCTCTGTAGAGACTATGCACAGGGCCAGGAATCCTAGGAGAGGCTTGTCCACTGAGAACAGCACAAGTGACTGTCTTTGTTCCATTCAATGGAGTCTTGAGAAACAGCCTCAGCAACTCTGGGCCTGGCATAGGGGCAAATGCTCTGAGACCCCAGGATGGAAGAAAGCTCATTACAGGGTCACGGGGCTGAGCAAGTGACTCGGGGGAGAGAAATCCCAGAGAGAGGATTAAGACATTGAAAGGGGACTCCCAGGTGTCAGTCGCAAAACTGGAAATGGAAGGAAGGATGTGATGGTATTTCCTACCAAACCTGGATTGGAAAACACTTCAGACAATATGAACAACCAGGGAGGCTGGCTACAGAGCAGCAGTGACATTCAAAGACCATTGGTAATCTGTCCATGCCACAGGAAGTCAGGAAGTTGGACTGGCCATAGCCACTACAATTGTCCACATGTAAACTCTTGCCCAGCACCCCCTTCCTGGGAGCCCACCTGAGCACATGTCATGGGCCGAAATTCAAACGTTCATGTGTGATGCCCTGAGCCTCATAATGTGACTGCATTAGGACAAAAGGTCCTTGTAGTTCCATGTCCCTAATTTCCATATGACTGGTGTCCTTATAGGAGGAGGTGCTAAGGACACAGAGAGGCATGACAGAGGACCCCTCTTTGAACACGGACATGGAAGGCAGCCACAGAAGCCGAGGAAAGAGGCCTCTGAAAGGCCTCCCCAGCCGGCAGCTTCACGTGGGACTTCTAGCCTCCAGAACCAAGAGAAAGTCAGTTTCTGTTGACAGACCCTTCAGCCTTGGGGCTGAGTTCTGCCAGTCCCCCCAAACTGTCCTGGCCTATTGGGACACATGGCACATTCCCTGAAGCATGGCTGACTGAGAAATAGGATTGTGTCTAGCCAAGCTACACCAACATTGAAAGGCTGGACTTCAGGGGGAAATGCCCTCCCTAAGGGATAATGGCCAAGACCACAGGACAGAGCTCCTGCCTGGTAGGGCTTCAAGGGACTGTTCCTGGAGATGGCACCTTGTAGACAAGAGAGACAAAAGCATGCAGCAGCTTCAAGTCCTTTGTGTGTGTGACCCCCTGGCATTTTGGATAGCCCACCTGGTGTGGTGTAGGCTGTTAAGTGTTGGAGAGGCCTGGAGGGGGAGGGAGCTCCCTGCCTATTCAGGGAGACCATTGGGCTGGGTCCTTAAAGCTGTGAGAGCAACAGCCACATGGGGAACTATCCCTGGACCAGTGTCAAGTGAGAACTACAGGAAGCATGGCACTGACACTCCCACAAGAATGTGAGCAGGGATGGTGCATCTTACCAAGTTGCCAGTGGGGACACATGAAGCCCAGGTACTTTAGAAAGGGGATTGTGGGTCACTCAAGTGGGAAAACTGCCAAGGACAGAGCCTGGGGCATCCCTCTTTGGGTCTCTGGGACCCCCTCTGTGCCCATTCTCACCCCACTTCGGCGCTGGCTGTGGTCAGTGGCCTGGTGTACCTGCTCTTCATCCAAGGAGAGGGAATGTTTGGAGTCCTCCAGCGGCTCCTCACGGGTCTCCTGCAGGGAGCTCTGCAAAGGGAGGGGACCCAAGCCAGGCCCGATAGACATCAATGGCTGCCTGTGCTCTCCACAGGGGACCCTTCTTCTGGGAGATTCTGCTCCCCAGAACAGGTCCAGTGGAACATCTGAACAGACCTCCCACCAGGGAAGAAGCCAGATAACAGCTTGAAGTCTTGGGAATGACATCTGAGTAGACAAGCTTGTCCTTGACACTCACCTTTCTGTCCCCCCAGCCAGGACCTAGGGTCCTGGGGTATGAACCTGACAGTCCCACCAGGATTCCCATAGCTGACAACCTGCCTGTTCAAGTAGGGGTCCCCTTGTCTCTTCCTTCCTCACACATAGTGATATAAGGCATCTGGACCTGCCCAGATGGGCTCACAGGTGAGGCCGTGCCTGGAAGAGCCTCCCTGGGGCCGCTGTATTGTACCTGTAGATGCCCCCTGCCAGGTTGCCAGTGGCAATAGGTGTAGAGACAAAATCGGATAAGGATCCCACTTCGGGCGTTCTGGATTGAGAATCACGAGAAGGTGCAACGCAGCAGGAGAACATCTTGCTCTCTTGAGCATCTCCCACCAAACGAGCTGGACCCAGGCCTGTCACTAGACTGAGTGTGCCTGGCTACCAAGGGTTCTAAGTTCTGTTTGGGTGTGTCACCAAAGAAGTGAGGTGACTTTTCCAAGATTCCACAATTGGGCCCTCACCCTCTTCCCATGTCAAACTATTATACAAACACAGTCCCCTCACTGCATGATGGCCTGCACTGTGGAGACAGGGCTGGGTCACAAGCTCCTTTCTTTACCTTGTGTGTCACTCTAGACAATTTCTGTGGGTTTCAGTTCTGTCCCACAGTTGAATACATGCACTGTGGGGATCATGCTCACCTCTGTTCCCTAGGGAATTCATCAAATTCATCATGTGTATATGAAAAGAATGTAGAAAACTTATAGGATGTTGTCACCTGTAGATAACACACACACCAATGGGTAGAATAATCACAAGAAGGAGTGGAGACAGAACACTGAATGGTACCAGTTGATAAAGTTATACCAAAAGCCCACCTTCAGCTATTTCTTTTCTTAGAGTTTCATAGCTCTCTTTATAGACATCTTTCACACCCTTTGTTAGGTAAACTCCCAAATATTTCCTCTTCTTTGGCACTACTATGAACAGAATAGAGTTCTTGACTATTTTTTCAGCTTGATTGTTTTCGTATATATAAAGGCTACAGATTTATGAGTGTTGACTTTGTAACCTGAGACACTGCTGTATTCCTTGGTCACTTCTTAGAGTTTTGTAGTAGAATCCCTGGTGTTTTCCAGGTATACAATCATATCATCTGCAAAGAGTGAAAGTTTGATCTCTTCTGATCCTATATGGATACCCTGGATTGCCTTTTCTTCCCTAATTGCGATGGCTAAAACTTCCATTACAATGTTAAAGAGCAATGGAGACAATGGGCAACCTTGCCTGTTCCTGATCTGAGTGGAAATGATTTCAATTTAACTCCATTCAATATGATATTGACTATGGATTTGCTATAGATTGCCTCTGTCGGTTTAAGAAATGTCCCTTCTATACCAATTTTCTTAAGTGTTCTGATCATGAAGGGATGCTGGATATTATCAAAAGCTTTTTCTGCATCAATTGAGAGATTCATATGGTCTTTGTATTTTAATTTGTTTATATGTGATGAATTACATTTATAGATTTACATATGTTGAACCGTCCTTGAGATCCTGGGATAAAATCCCTTTGGTCATGGTATATAATTTGTTTGATGTGTTGCTGGATTCTGTTTGTTAGGATCTTGTTGAATATTTTCACATCAATATTCATTAGTGATATTAGTCTGTAATTTTCTTTTCTTGTTGGGTCTTTTCCTGGTTTGGGGATCAAAGTGATGTTTGCTTCATAGAATGTGTTGGGTAGTATTCCGTCTTTTTCTATATTTTGGAAAAGGTTGAGTAATGTAGGTACTAGTTCCTCTTTGAAGGTTTGGTAGAATTCTGACGTGAAGCCATTTGGTCCCAGGCTTTTCTTTTTAGGGAGATTTTGTATAGTTGATGCTATTTCAGAGCTTGATATGGGCCTGTTCAACATTTCCACTTCCTTCTGACTAAGTCTTGGTAGGTGGCATGCTTCCAAATATTGGTCAATTTCCACCAGATTTTCATATTTCTGAGAATAAAGT
>CAUYTI010031744.1:0-22915 GCA_963575145.1 Galago senegalensis | reverse complement strand
GTAGAGTGCCATGGCATCACGCTCACAGCAACCTTCAACTCCTGGGCTCAAGCGAGTCTTCTGCCTCAGCCTCCCAAGTAGCTGGGACTACAGGCACCCGCCACAACACCTGGCCATTTTTTGGTTGCAGCCATCATTGTTGTTTGGCAGGCCCGGGCTGGGGATTTGAACCCGCCACCTTAGGTGTATGTGTCTGGTGCCTTAGCTGCTTGAGCCACAGGCGCCGAGCCACCAATACAAGTTTTTAACATAAAACAAAATCTTGGCTGTTATATGAGATGCTCATTTTTCTTTCATTCATTCATGGTCACCATCATCCAGGCAAAAACTCTGGTGTCTGAAATAAGAAATTATATATTCCCAATACCCCAAAGCCTTCAAAAAAACTCAATCCAGACCTTTCTGATAAATCCTAACATGATATGCCAAGGGGTATTTTCATAACAAATAGGGTAAATTAAATTTAAAAAAACACCTTTATACTGTATGCAGAGCTCTCTGCATTCACCACTTCTGATGTGCATTTCTGGCTATGTGAGTGGGTGCATTTGATTTTCTTCTAAATCATAACCTTTGGTGTGAATATCTGAAGGAATATGTGCTGGCTATAATTTTAGGGAATTTCAAAGCAATCTTGATTTTCATGCCAGGAAAGGTTAATTTCACACAGATGTCACAGTGGGAAGATGTGGGGGTAAGTGACATATACTAGAAAAAAACATAGTTCTTTTTAGGGTGTTCATCTCCAAGTACAAGACATTTTGTTAAGTCGTCACCCTACTCTACTATCAAACACTGGATTTGTTTCTTCTAACTGTATCTCTGTCCTTTCACCCACTTCTCTTTCTCTTTCCCTCTCCCTGTACTCAGCATGCTCACCCTCTGGGATCTGTCATTCCACTATCTACCTCTAGGTGATCACATATTTTAGCTCCCAGATAGGAGAACGTGCATGATTTGTCTGTCTCTACCTGGCTTATTTCACTTAGGATTATAGCCTCTAATTCCATCCATGTTGCTGCAAATGACAGGATTTCATTCCTTTTTATGGCCAATAAAAATGTGGTACTAAGCCACCTTTTCTTTATCCATTCATGCTTTGAGGGGCACTTAGGTTGAGTCCACATCTTTGCTATTGTGCTGCAATAAACAGGCAAGTGCAGGTACTTCTTTGATACATGGATTTCTTTCCCTTTGGGTAGATACCTGGTAGTGGGATTACTAGATTGAACAGGATCCTATTTGTAGCTTTTTGAGAAATCTCCATAGTGTTTTCCACAGTGACTGTACTAGTTTTAGTCCCACCAACAACAGAGTATGAGGTTCCCTTTTCTTTCACTAACATCTGCTATTTTTATCTTTTTAATGATAGCCATTTTGACTGGGGTAAGATGATTTCTCACTGTGGTTTTGATTTGCATTTGCCTGATAGTGGTGTTGAGCAATTTTTCATATACCAGTTGGCCATTTGCATGTCTTTTTCTGAGAAGTGAATATTCATGCCTGTTGCCCACTTTTTAGCGGGATTCTTATTATTATTTTCCTATTGAGTTTGAGTTCCTTGTGTATTCTAAGACCTCTAGTTTTTTCTTCTTCTTGTCCTTATTCTTCTTTGGTTTTTTATTTTTTAGACAGAGTTTTACTCTGTCACCCTGGGTAGAGTGCCGAGGTGTCATCACAACAACCTCATACTCCTGGGTTCAAGGGATCCTCCTGCATCAGCCTCCAGAATAGCTAGAAATACATGCACTTGCCACAAAGTCCTGCTAGTTTTTCTATTTTTAGTAGAGACAAGGTCTCTTGGTCTTGCTTAGGCTAGTCTTGAACTTCTGAGCTCAAGCAATCTTTTCACCTTTGCCTCCCAGAGTGCTAGGATTACAAGTGTGGCCAGAGCCACTACACCTGGGCCCTCCAAGACCCCTAGTTTTTAATCAGAACAAGATTGCTAATAAAAGTGGACACATGGAAGAGTTTCCTCTTAAAGATGGAAGCCAGCTTTTGACAGAGGCTCCCATCCAGAGGGAGAGATAATGGAAAGAATGAACTTAATGAAGCTGAAGGTCAGGAGCTGAGCTAAGAAAGAAGATTGATAAATGCATATCATCCCTGCCCAGGCAAGCTGCAACTCCAAGGAAATAAATTATAGGTATAGAACCCATCACCAGAGGACGAGAGACCCCTCCCCTAAGAGAATGGCTTGCTGTGTGCTCTCTACAAGTGAGCAGTGTTCAGAAGACCTCTTATTTTACCCCATAGGAGAGAGCTGCTACACACTGGGACTCCTCCAGAGAGGTCCCACCTGTGAGTCTAGGCATTCTCTTACCCAGCATAAAATTGGAAAAATATTTCTCTGCAATTATGAACTCCCAGTCCACCCTTTTCCCCTCACCTGTCAGTCTGAAAGCCTGTCCCCTGCAGAGCCCAGAGTGTTTGGCAATTCCTTGAGAGATCTGGGCATTGTGTGGGCCACTGCATAACTGGGCTATAACAGTGACTCAAGTGGATGTTGGGGGCTGCAGGGAGAGAGAGGCAAGTGGGAGAGGGAGAAACCTGGCCATAGAGGGGTTCATGCCCTGGATTAGATTTGGAGAAACATTTCTCATTTCTGTTGACCACTGGAGGGAGCTGGGCCTCAACCTCTGGGGTGCTAGAGGGGGAGCACAGCTGGGGCAGAGATGCAGATTCTATGAGAGAGAAATATGCACTGCAATGGTACCTGCCCACAGACAGCGGTGATCACACCCTGTGACTGACTCTGGTGGAATACTCCCCAGATGCCATTGAGGACTGCAGGGAGCTGGATTTCTGCTCTTTAAGGTAGTCCCAGTGGCAGAGTGCAGAGTGGGAAGAGGCACTGACTCCCCTTTGACTCTGTCAGGCAAATATCCTAGGAGTGAGGCCATAGCTATGTGGGGTTACCAGTGGTGGGTTGAAGCTGCTGCATAAGGTGGGGAAGGAGGTTCTAACCCCCTTGGACTGACTGTTTGGCTGGGCAGGCCTTCCTGACTCCATTGAGCACCAAAGAGAGCTGCACTCTAGTCTCTCAGGTTTCTGGGATGGAGCTGCCTATGGATCCCTACCATCAGGTTGATGGACACTGTTGGAACTCTCCCAGTTGAGCAGTGATTGTGCTGCCTGGAACAATTGCATTGGAACTCTCAACCTGGGCTGTCACCTGGGGACCCTCAAAGGTTGAATGGTGGTTGTGGTGTAGTGGGAGGGACTGTGATTCCTCCTCCAGTTGTCACTGGTTGGGGGGAACAGGATGTCTCAGTTGCTCATGTCTCTCTGCAGCTGATGTTTCAGCCAAAATTTGTGACTCAATAGGATTAGATAGAGGCTGATTACAAGACAGAGCCAACTAGCCCTATCACACCAATCAGGTCCTTAGAATCTCTGACTGCAGGTCTCAAAATGACCTTTGTAAAGCTGTAGGGGAAAAGCCATGCTCACCAGTCCCAGCTCTGTGTAAAGGGCTGGTTGACTACAATTCCTGTGGCCCTCAATTCAATCTCACCCTACCAGTTTTACTAGTCAAACTGCAGAAAATAATCATGGGAAGGAGAACTCTGGCAACATGAATAATCAGTAGATCAACTCTCCCAAAGAATGACAAAGGAGATATATTGGAACATGCCATTCATAAACAAATGGGTGAAATGTCAGAAATAGAATGTGGATGGCAAATACAATGAATAGAATGGAGGAAAAGATGGAAATGGAAATCCAAAGAATTGGGCAAAAGTTGTCTCAAGAAATTAATGAATTCAAAGACAAAATCACCGAGGATATGGGCATAATGAGAAAAGAGATAGCAGAGCTATCTCAAGGAAATGAAAAAGTTATTTGAGGAGATCTAAAATACAGTAGAGCCCCTCAGTAATAGAGCTGATCAGGCAGAAGAAAGGATCTCTGAAATTGAAGACAAAGCTTTTGAATGTTCTCAAATGATCAAAAAGGCAGACAAATGGAGAGCAAAAACTGATCATTCCCTGAGAGAGTTGTGGGACCACTCCAAAAGATCAAACATTCATCTTATAGGAATTCTTGAAGAAGAAGAGGATGTCCTAAAGACACAGATGCTCTATTCAAAGATATTTATGGAGTAGAATTTCCCACGCATTGCAAGAAATAATGAAATTCAGATAGTAGACAGTTTCAGAACCTCAGCAAGTCTCAATCCAAATAAAGCATCTACTGGAAACATTATAATTAACTTTGCCAAAGTTAATATGAAGAAGAAAATTTTGCAAGCAGCCAGATGTAAGAAAAGTATTACCTACAAAGGGAGAAATATTAGAATGACCACAGATCTCTCAGTTAAAACCTTTCAAGCCAGAAGAGGATGGTCATAGACCTTCAGTCTCCTAAAATAAAACAACTTTTAGCTCAGGATCCTGTATCCAGCTAAACTGAGTTTCATTTGTGGTGGAGAAATAAAATACTTTACTGACTTATACATGTTGAAGAAATTTGCCATAACTAAACCAGCTTTCCTGGATATTCTCAGACCCATCTTCCATAATGAACAGCATAATGGTCTACCACCAAAGTAAACTCATCTAGAAATTTTTGAACAAAACCTAACTTCCATGGTGGTGAAAGGATTAAAAATATCCACTGGACATTTGAAAAACATGACACCCAAAACACTACCAATTCTCTCAATTAAGGTTAATGGTTTAAATTGTCCTCTAAAGAGGCACAGGTTGGATGACTGGATGACTCAGACCAGATATCTGTTGTATACAAGAATATCATCTTGCCTTAAAGGATAAAAATAGGCTCAGGGTGAAGGGGTGGATTTCTATAACATAGGCAAATGGAAATCAGAAAAAAGCAGGGGTTGCAATTTTATTTGCAGATAGAATTGGCTTTAAACCAACAAAGGTAAGAAAAGATAAGGATGGTCACTACATATTTGTTAAGGGAAACACTCAGCATGAAGAGATTTAGATAATTAACATTTAGGTACCCTACCAGAATGCTCCTCATTTTATAAAGCAAACCCTAACAGATACGAACAATTTTATATCTTCTTGCACTATAATAGTTGGAGATTTTAACTCCCCTTTGATAGTTTTGGATAGATCCTCGAAGAAGAAACTAAATGAAGAAATAGTGAACTTAAACTTGACCCTAGAACAAATGGACTTAACTGACATCTATAGAACATTTCATCCTAATAAAACTGAATATGCATTCTTCTTATCAGCCCATGGATCATCCTTCAAAATTGATCATATCTTAGGACACAAGTCTAACCTCGGCAAATTTAAAGAATAGGAATTATTCTCTATATCTTCTCAGACCATCATGAAATAAAAGTTGAACTCAACAGCAACAGGAATCTTCATACTCATACAAAGTCATGGAAACTAAATAACCTTATGGTGAATGATAGCTGTGTCAAGACAAGATTAAGAAGGAAATCACCAAATTTTTGGAACAAAATGATAGCAAAGACACAAATTGTCAAAACCAGTAGGATACTGCAAAGGCAGTCCTAAGAGGGAAATTTATAGTGTGGGAAGCATTCATTAAAAAAAATAGGGAGGAAATCAACAAATTAATAGGTCATCTCAAGCAACTGAGAAAGGAAGAACATTCTAACCCCAAACCCAGCAGAAGAAAAGAAATAAGCAAATTTAGAGCAGAATTAAATGAAATTGAAAACAAAAGAATCATTCAGAAAATCAACAAAACAAAAAGTTGGTTTTTTGAAAAGATTAATGAAATTCATAAACTTTTGGTTAACCTAACCAGAAACAGAGAAGTAAAATCTCTAATATTGTCAATCAGAAATGATAAAGGAGAAATAACAACAGACACCCCAGAAATTTAAAAACTCCTCAGTGATTACTACAAAAAACTCTATTTGCAAAAATATGAAAATCTGGAGGAAATGGACCAATACCTTGGAAGCATGCCACCTCCCTAGACTAAACCAGAAAGAATTAGAAAGTTTGAACAGATCTATATCAAGCACTGAAATAGCATCAACTATACAAAATCTCCCCAAAAAGAAAAGTCTGAGACTGATGGCTTCACATCAGAATTCTACCAAATCTTTAAAGAAGAACTAGTACCTAAAATATATATATCAACTATATATTTTTCAACTATGATATATAGTTACATCAACTGTATATTTTTCTAACTATGATATATTATACAACCTTTCCAAAACCTAGAAAAATAAGGAATACTTCCTAACACATTCTCTGAAGCAAATATCACCCTGACCCCCAAGCCAGGAAAGAACCCAACAAATAAATAAAATTATAGACCAATATCATTAATGAATATAGATGGAAAAATATTCAATAATTTCCTAGCAAACAGAATTCAACAACACATAAAAAAATTATACACCATACACCATGATCAAGTTGGTTTATTTATATGTAAATCTATAAATATAATACATCACATAAATAAAATTAAAAACAAAGACCATATGATTCTCTCAATTGATGCAGAAAAAGCTTTCGATAATATCCATCATCCTTTCATGATCAGAACACTTAAGAAAATAGACTTAGATGGGTCATTTCTTAAACCGATAGAGGCCATCTATAGCAAACCAACAGCCAGTATCATATTGAATGGAGTAAAACTGAAAATATTTCTACTCAGATCTGGAACTAGACAAGAATGCCCAATGTCTCCACTGCTTTTCAACATAGTAATGGAAGTTTTAGCCATAGAAACTAGGCAAGAGAAGGCAATCAAGGGTATCCAAATAGGGTCAGAGGAGATCAAACTCTCACTCTTTGTGGATGACATGAATCTATACCTGGAAACTCCCAGCGAATCAACTGCAAAACTCTTATAAGTGATCAAGGAATATAGCAGTGTCTCAGGATACAAAATCAATACTTACAAATCAGTAGCTTATATGTGTGTGTGTGTGTATATATATATATATATATATCAACAATAGTCAAGATGAAAATATAGTCAAGGTCAAGGACTCTATTCCTTTTACAGTAGTGCCAAAGAAGATGAAATATCTGGGAATTTACCTAACAAAGGACATGAAAGATCTCTATAAAGAGAATTATGAAACTCTGAGAAAACAAATAGCTGAAGATGTCAACAAATGGAAAAATACCATGCTCATGGCTGGGAAGAATCAACATTGTTAAAATGTACATACTACCCAAAGCAATCTACAGATTTAATGTAATCCCTATTAAAGTACCATTGTCAAACTTTAAAGAGCTTAAAAAAATAGTACTTCGTTTTATGTGGAATCAGAAAAAACCTCAAATAGCCAATACGTTACTCAGAAATAAAAATAAATCAGGAGGTATCGTATTACCAGACTTCAGGCTATACTATAAATCTATAGTGATCAAAACAGCATGGTACTGTCACAAAAATAGAGAGGTAGATTTATGGATTAGAATAGAGAACCAAGAGATGAACCCAGCTACTTATCATTATTTGATCTTTGATAAGCCTATCACAAATATTCACTGGGTGAAAGACTCCCTATTTAAAAAATGGTGTTGGGTGAACTGGCTGGGACCTGTAGAAAACTGAAACTGGACCCCCCCACCTTTCACCATTAACAAAAGTTGATTCTCACTGGATTATAGATTTAAATTTAAGACATGAAGCTATAAAAATACTAGAAGAGAGTGTAGGGAAAACGCTTGAATAAATTGGCCTGGGAAAATATTTTATGAGGAGGACTCCCCTGGCAATTGAAGCAACACCAAAAATATATTACTGGGATCTGATCAAATTAAAAAGCTTCTGCACAGTCAAGAGCACAGTAAGTAAAACAGACAGCTTTAAGAATGGGAGAAGATTTTTGCAGGTTATGTTTCCAACAAAGGTCTGGTAACTACGATTTGTGGAAAACTCAAACTAATGAATAAGAAAAGAACAACCCATTTTCTATGTGGGCAAGAGACTTGAACAGAAGCTTCTCTGTAGAAGACAGATGCATGGCCTACAAACACATAAAAAATGCTCATCATCTTTAATCATCAGAGAAATGCAAATCAAAACCACATTGAGATATCACATAATTCCGGTAAGATTAGCCCACATCACAAAATCTCAAAACTACAGATGTTGGTGTAGACATGGAGAAAAGGGAACACTTCTACACTGCTGATGGTAATACAAGCTAATATGGCCTTTTGGGAAAAAAGTTTGGAGAATACTCAAGGAACTAAAAGTAGAACTACCGTTCAATCCTGCAATTCCCCCACTAGCTATGTACCCACATTATCAAAAATCATTTTACAACAAAGACATTGGCACCAGAATGTTAATTGTAGCCCAATAATTGCCAAATTGTGGAAGCAGCCCAAGTACCCATTGACTCATGAATGGATTAAGACTTTATGGTATATATACACCATGGAATACTTTGCAGCCATAAAAAGATGGAGACTTTACATCTTTTATGTTTACCTGGATTGAGCTGGAACATATTCTTCTTAGTAAAGTATTTTAAGAATGAAAGAAAAAGTATCCAATGTACTCAATACTATTATGAAACCAATATATAATTACCTACACATTCATACAAATGATAAAACATAACTATAGTCCAGAAAGAAGGAGAGAAGAAGAGGAAGAAGGGAGGGAAGCAGGGAAGCTGGGAGGAGGGAGGGTATTTGGTGGGACCTCACCTAATGTGTATAATGCAATGGTACATTGCAAAACTATTCAGAATAGAGTATATCAGGTGGCGCCTGTGGCTCAAAGGAGTAGGGCGCTGGCCCCAGATGCTGGAGCTGGTGGGTTCAAACCCAGCCCTACCCAAAAACTGTGAAAAAAAAAAAAAGAATAGAGTATAAATGTTTTGCCACAATAAATAAGCGAGGTGATGAATGTGTTAATTAGTTCGATGTAAGCATTCCACATGTTAATCAAATCAGCACATTGTACCCCATAAATGCATTAATGTACACAGTTATGATTTAACAAAGAGAAAAAAAAGTGGGCACAGGTTGTGTTGAATGGACTTTGGACTCGCCTTGCTCTATATTTCCAGATTGGGGATGATTGGCTCTGGGACAAGTAAGGTTCAGGAAATTGGGTTCAGTCTCAGAGAGTGTGTAACTGCAGGATAAACACTGCTGGGTAAAGATCTGCTTGTTGGAGCAACAGGGTGGAAGAAGGATCAGTGAGGAATCCCAGACCACCTCTGTGAGTAAACTGGATCTAAACTACCCTTTACCGGAGAAACAGACCATAATTAAATGACTGGGTGGCAAAATGAAGAGAATGGACTTTGAATTAAGCAAATCATTTGGGAAAGGATTCTTTATAAGGCTATCAAACAGAACTGGTATTATCCTAAGTAAAATAAACAGGAATACTTTAAAGAGTCTGTAGAAGAGCAGGCTGGTGATTGGCATGCGGCTGGCAGGGAAGCTTGTGAGAGACAGAGTGTATTGGGAGAACTATCATCTAACACCTGGTAGGCATGTACAGAAAGAGTGAGAGGCTGGAGTGGGCAGTCATAGTTCAAGAAGATTTTGATAAGTCTGGGAAAACAGGCACCTGGAATTTAGTGTGCATTTCACTACTGGATGCAGCAAAAGAGTGCTGACCACAGGGGACAGGAAAACATTTTCAGGTCATGGTGAAATGCTTCCAATTGGATTTGAATAAATGAGTTAAGGGATCATCTGGGTTGGCAGCTGCTACTTTGCATCTCCAAAGACAGAGGCAGTGCTGGATCGTCAAGGTTGAAAGAGGCAGTGGTGGCCTTTCGGGCGGGTCTCACCATGCACAGCAGCACTTTCTGCTAAGAACAGGCTGCTGGAGCATGCAGGAAGGTGTGGAGGAGGAGGCAGGGCGTCTCAGGGCTGTCTCTGAGAGCTGAGCACGTTAGGACGTGAAAAGAGGTGATTTATTCAAGGTTGATAAGTGTCTGATGGCTCACATGAAGAAGCTAGGATGAGACAAGTGACATACAGACTGCTAATTAAGGCAGAGGGCTTGGGGGAGATTCTGTAGGTAAGACTTTTCCTTTGCAGTGGGAGTAAAAGAAGATGATCTGGGGTTAAGAAAGCAGAGGAGACCCAGGACAGGCCTCCTCAGACCGCGTCGCAGCCAGCAGCTTGGACTCCCTTCTCCCTGCCCTCAGCTCCCTTTCCTGATGTCTCCAGTGTCCTCATCCAAGTTCCTCTGTCACCACCAGTGTCCTGAAGGGAGGAGCAGGGTCAGCAGGGCGGGAGCCCTCGGCGGGCTGGGGACTGCAGTGTGTGCCTGTGTGAGTGTGCACCGTGAGACAAAAATACTCTTACGGGGAGACTGGCAAAAGGAAAGTTTTAGTAACATATTTGTGTGACTTTAACCGCTGGCTGTTTAAAAAAGAAACAGATAGTACAAAATTAGCTATGTTCTTTTTCCAAAGTGGTAAATCAATTGATTGATCAATTCATCTCTCTCTCCCCACACACATCCGGAGTCACCAGTGGTGAATCGGTTCTCTGCTTCCTCAGCATCACAAGTTCTACTGGCACTCGACGGTCAAAAACAACGAATAAAATATCGGCAGAATCCAAGCCAGCCTGGGCTGCAGGCCCTTAGCCGCACTGTGGTCCTGTGACAGCTGTCCACCTGTGTGTCACTGTGTCTGGCTGCTCGGTCTCCAGCTCATGTCTGCTTATGGCTCCAAGTGAGTGCTCGCAGGCAGCCAGAGTGTCTGCTTGTGGGCCCTTGATTGCCATAGCAACATCTGACACATGTGGCCACCACCGCCCCGTTGGCATAGTCCGTGCCTGCCTTGCTCTGGCCCCTAATGGACTGAAAGTAGATTGGGGGCTGCGGCAAGGCAGAGTCTGGAGGGCTTCTCTGCTGCTCAGAGGGGCTGACCCTGCAGGATATTGCCTCTTGTGGAGGAAGGTGCCCAGTGGGATGGGCTGAAGTGCAAAAGGGAATTGTGCCCAGGTTTGAACAAGAGATCCCTGCTAGTGCTGCCAAGGTCAGGAACACAATTGGTAATCACATCACGGCCAAAATCAGCTAAGCCATTCACCCTGCTTGGAAAAAGCCTGCCTGATGGCCTGACAACAGACAGGGTGGTATTGATGGGCCAAGGATTAGCACTGGGACCAGGCAGTGTTTCGTGGCACTTGAGAAGAACGTGGCCGCAGCTGCACATACACACTGACACCCGTGTTGGAGTGACTGAGGGGGCGTGCAGTACGCTCGGGACCACACCTACAAAGGACACGCAGTGCCATCTTCCATCTGATTCTGTCTGACAGATGTCAGTCCGCAGCTGCCTAACACCCACTGTCGTCTGGTGTTGCCATCCAAAATAATCACTCTTAACAAATCAAATTCACTTTAAAATTATTACTATCATCAGTTAACAGCTCCCCAGTGGTCTCAACTCACTCAGTCTATGTGTTTCAAATGAGAAACAGACCAGGCAGGACTTTGAGTTTGGTTAAATGTGAAAACATTTTTTCCCCAAGGGAAGATTCTTAGTGTATCACTCCTCACCAAGTAAAAATTTTCTTTAACACACAACTGATTTCCCTCTGACTCACATATCCTGGGCAAGGTTGACATCAACAACAAACTGCGATGAATACGCTAAGGAGCAAATGAATTCGTTTTCTAGATGTTTGTTTGTTTATTTTGAGATAAAGTCTCCCTCTAGCGCCCTGGGTAGAGTGCACTGGCATCATAGCTCACAGCAACCTCAAACTCTTGGGCTTGAATGATCCTCTTGCCTCAGTCTCTCAAGTAGCTGGGACTACAGGTGCCTGCCACAACATCTGATTAGTTTACCTGTTTTTGGTAGAGATGGGGTCTCACTTTTGCTCAGGCTGGTCTCAAACCCCTGAGCTCAGGTGATCCATCTGCCATGGCCTCCCAGAGTGCTAGGATTACAGGTATGGACCACTGTGCTCAGCCCATTTTCTACATATTTGTATTTTTCTTTATCATTATTATTATTTTCCTTCGGACAGGGTCTTGCTCTGTTGTCTAGGCTAGAGTGCTGTAGTGTCATCATAGCTCACAGCAACCACAAACTCCTGGGCTCAAGCCACCCTACTGCTCAGCCTCCCAAATAGCTGGGGATGCAAGTGTGTGCCACCCTTGGCTTATTTTTCTATTTTTTGTAGAGATGAGGTCTATTTCTTGCTCCTGGTCTCAAGTGATCCTCCCACCTTGGCCTCCCAGAGTGCTAAGATTAGAGGTGTGAACTACCATGCCTGGCCTTATTTTTCTTTATTTAAGATAAATATTAGAGTCAAATATGCAAAGATTTGAGGAGAGAATGCCTAGGATTAAATAGTTTGATTAAAATGTAGTTTATATTTGAAAGCATTAGGAAGGTAGCCTTAAATAAAAAAGATTTTAGGAACGAAATATGCCTTCTGAGAAAAATAAAAGTATCCGTTCATGATCAACAGCTCAGCAAGCCTGCAATCAAGAGGAACTTCCTTAGTCTGATGTGTCTGCAAAGATCACGCTCTTATATTGAACACATTCCCTCCGAGCCTAGAATGAAGGGGCCATTCCTATGACTCCTTGGTATTTTTTACTACAAAGCTTAGCCAGTGTAGTAAGATAAGAAATAAAATCTTCTTCTTCTGTTGGAGAAGAAGAAACAAAGCAGAAGATCAAATCTTTCTATGAGGAAATCTGAAAGAACATACAGGTAAATTATTAGAATAAATGAGGGAGTTTAGCAAATTTTCAGGATATGCAAATTTGCAGCCTTATCATGAAGGGTGACCAAAAATTAGTGTATTTCTACATACCAGCAACAATCAATAAGAAAACACCTTATTTCCAGAGAAATGGAAAGCACCTTGGAATCATATCAAACAAAAATTATGCAAGCTATTTATGGAGAAAGTGATAAAACTTTATTGAAAGACATTAAAGAATGCCTAAATAAATCAAGACCTATACTGTGTTAGTGTACTAGATTCAACATCAAAGATGTCAGTTTCTGCCCAATTGATGAAATGCATTTTGTATCAAATCTAGTGGGGCTTTTCATGGAGCTTGACAAGTTGATTATAAAACTATTGGAAGACCAAAAGGACCAAATTATTATAAAACTATTGGAAGACCAAAAATCCAAGATAACCTAAAGTAGACGAACAGATTAAATTAAACTGGGACTAGTGTTGACACCATAGAGAGTAAAAGTATAAGCTTTAAAGTGGGAGAAGATATGTTAAAAATATACAATCAACACAAGGTTGTTTATAAATAACTCCTGTGAATTAATAAGAAGATAACCCAAAAGAAAAATGGATAAATGTCATAAACAGGCATTTCACAGAAACAACCATGAGTGACCTAAGAACAAATGCAAAGGTACTTACCTTCATTATTAATCAGAGAAGGGCAAATTATAGCCATAGGAAGATAGGGGACTGGCTAATTTTTAAAGTCTAATAGTGCTGATGTTTGACGGGGCTGTGAAGCCAGGTGAGCTCTCACACGCTGCTGGGGGTTGGGCGTTTAAGTCACTACAACCACAGGCATGTGCCACTCAACGATGGGGATACATTCTGGGAAATGAATCACTGGACAGTTTCATCATGGAAATGTCACAGAGTGCATGGACACAAACCTAGATGGGGTAGCCTGCTGCATACCTAGGCTACGTGGTCTAGCCTATTGCCCCCAGGACACAAACCTGGGCAGCATGTGACTGTACTGAGTCACAGTGATAAGTATTTGTGTATCTAAACATAGGAAAGACACAGTAAAAATATGGTGTAAGAGATAAATAGCGGTACACCTACACAGGGCACTCGCCATGAATGGAGCTTGCAGGGCTGGAAGCAGCTCTGGCTGAGTCACTCACTGAGTAGTGAGCGACTGTGAAGGCCCAGGATTCTTCTGCACACTACTCAGATGTATAAACACTGTGAACTTAGGCTGAACTATAGTTATAAAAATTTTTTTTTCTTTCTTCAATAACAAGTTAACCTTAGCTTACAGTAAGTTTTCCTTGTAACTTTTTAATTAAAAAAAAGTTTTTAAAAAAATTTTTTGACTCTTTTGTAAGAATATTTGGCTTAAAACACAAGCACATTGTACAACTGTACAAAATTCTTTCTCTATATTCTTATTCTATAAACATTTTATAATTTAAAAATTTTTTATCATTTTCTTTTTTTACTTCTTAGATTCTTTAGTTAAAAACTAAGACGCAAATACACATTAGCCTCACCAAGGGTGGGAAAACTTTTCTTATTGGAAGACCACATTAATTTAACCGCATCAAATAAGGCCTCATTCAAGAAACTTCAGTTAGATACAGTGGAACTTCCATAGTTGACCACCTCCCTACGCTGACACCTCCTTAAGTTAACCTAATTTTCACAGACCAAACATGTACCACGTGTACTCACTGGTAGACCACTTCTATTCATTGATCACCTCTGTAAGTTGTATCTTGACTACTTGGCCTGTGACATACAAGATTAAGGTACCCTCTATAACTTGACCAGTTGAATCCACTCTACACCCAGGAGTAGAAGGTGTAGGGTGTGCCCCTTAGTTGTATTATTTTTTCTTTAGTACAAGTTCATTTTCATGTTTTATTATCATCATGTGTTGGAGGAGGCCTGACATCCTATTGTTTATCACATGTTGTAGAAAATTTTTTCAATGTGAAGGATTGGTCTGAATCGTAGGTACAGCCTATAATTACTGAAACATTTTACAGTTTATTAAGACATAAAGAAAAGAACTCAAAGAGATGATGTTGAAGGAAAAGGTTTATCTTCTATGTTTTCTGGAAAGCAGCTGGTAGGGAAAGATGGCAGAATGTTTTGGTGTTAGCAAGACCATAGTTAGCAACACTCAAAACGTAAACATGAGTACTAGGAGTGATATGGTAAGGAAAGCTGAGACCTACAGCAGAAAAGGAGGGAAACTTCCCTCAATGAAGTCAGTGAGGCAACATTAAACTGGTTCAAACAAATGAGGGCAGTCAATGCCTGAACTTCCACACAGATGACCCAAGAAGTTGCTAAAAAACTTGCACAGGAATTTGGGGTGCAGATTTCCAAGCATCAAGTAGTTGGCTTGAGAAATTTAAACTCAGCAGCTCAGGATCTCCAGAAAGTCTTGTGTGGTGAATCCAGTGAAGTCCAGTAGAAGCTGTAGAAGTTCATCAAAAAGTTCTCAGACTTCACCAGAGGCTTCAAAGATGACCTCTTTAACGCTGATGCATATGCCCTCTTTCTAGGAGCCTCTCAGCATGACAGGAGCCTTATCATGAAGGGTGACATGTGTAAGGGTAGAAAACTTTCTACCAAAACAAAACTTTTGATCGGAAATGAAGAAGCAGTCTGTTGTACTGAGAGTAAACAGCTATGTCTGCTACTCACAGGTGGACCATCCTACAAACATTGAATTGCTACCTCCAAACATGACCTCTAAAAGTCCAACCTCTTGGTCAACTCTTCATTGAAACATTTAAAATGTTTTTGGGCAGTACCAAACCCAGCTCCTGGAGTTGGTCTTCACTAAGACAAAAACTGTGGTTGGCCTGCAGAAGCAACTTCATCTGCTGGATCAGTTAACACTCTGGATGCTGTGCTCTGGGTCAGTCTATTTGGAATGAAGTTCAGCCAGAAATGATATAGAACTGTTTTGAGAAAGCTGGGTTCATCATAGCCAAAGAGCACAGTGTTTTGGCCCTATCAGATAGTCCATCTCCAACAATCTATGGAACGAGTAGATTTTGAAGGTTTTGTTGCAACGGATGATGAGATAGCAACCTGCAATGAACCTAATTGGAAAGCGATTTTGCAAGCGATAGTGACTGAAGTGTAAAACTGTGAAAGACCAGTGTAAAAGTGCATGAAGCAGCTGGTGAAGTAGAAGCAAGCGAAGATGATACAGAAATTGAGAGACTCCAAAAGAAGAAGATGTCAGGCATCTGACCATGCAGGTGAAGTCATTTGCTGTGGAAAAATGCCCAGGTCCACTGAGTGGTGTAGCCAGCACTGAGAGTGCTGTCTCCACTTACGGTTGTAATAAGAATAAGAGCAGACCAAGATTGACTCTTTTTCCAGAAATAATGATTAAACCATGAGAAAGAGCAAATGCATTGAATTTGTGGGAGACTGCACACATGATAGTACTGTGTTTTGATTATGATTCTGCATGATACTCTCTAGTAAAGGCTATTCAAGAAAACAAAGTACATGGACGTGTCAGGACAGTAGGCCTCGGTCCTTATGTTGACCACTTGTTACAGCGCCTTGGGTGGTCAATGCAGAGTTTCTACTGTACTTAAAATGTAATTTTAAGTTTTAGTTTTATAAAAATCTTACTATATACTTGATAATTTCAAAAATGAAAACCTTTTGATGACTTCGTTGTGTCTGCCTTTTGTTGGAAAGCATTTGAACATTTGGGGGCAGCCTGGAGTGTGCAGTTTCAGCCGATCCTCTGGATGGATGGGTCTCAGTCATTTGTGACCTTAGGAGTGTCTCGATTTGGGTTAGGGAAGAGAATGTAGATTTGCAGCAGTTAAGTGGTTGAAAAGCAAGTGAGCATTTTGGGGGCATGTTGCCAAAGATGTGGGCATTCTACTGCATTTTCCCACATTTCAACTGGATCTTACCCTCAATGACCTTAAAGTGTCATCTGCTGAGAGCTCAATCAATTCCACCTGTAATTCTTGAGGTGCCTCGGTGATATCAACTAGTTGAGACCGAAATGCTAATTTGAGTATAATGTCAGAATTTTCAAAGTCAGTGAACCTTTCATGGTATTCTCCACTCAGAGGTCTGTAACAGCTGTGTATTCTTCAAATGATTCCCGTTTATCATCTTATTCATCAGTGACCTTTGCTAACTGGGGAAAATATCACCTGAAATTTCCTTTTGAAAAAGAAATGCTTTGAAAAAAGATATATTTTTGAAGGGTTTGTATTTTTTGCCACATATTATATACAGATTTAGTTTTACCTTGCAAAAAAATATTCAAGTTGTTTTGATCTGATAGGCTACCACACAGGAATGCCACATTCCTGTAGAAATCTTCTTCCAACAATTCACATTGTTGGTTGTGTTTGTCATAACATTTAACTATCTGGTCTCCCAGAGATAAAATTTTGGTTAACATTTGTCCTGCAAAATTTTGTCTAACACACTTTAGAATGATACAGCAAATCCACATTTCCCTCATCATTCAACTTTAGCATGTCATGAAGTTAATGATGCTTGTTGCAAATTGTCACTTAAAATAGCTTCAGTACAGAGATTTTGCTGATGTAAGATACAATGAAAAGAAATGAGAGCATCTGGAGCTGTTAATACTTTTTTTTTCATCTGTGCAATCAACCCTTCATGTTTTCCTGTCCTGGAATGTGCACCATCTATACATACACTCGCTAAATTGATCGAATTTGGTTCAACTTCATGACATTTACCTTGGAAGTTGTTGAAGTTATCTATTACCTGTGTTCTGTTCACAAAAGTGCTCAAAGGGAGTAACTCTTCATGGCAAGGAAAATCTATTATGCCCCGCATAAAGCATAAAACCTATGCTGAGTCAGTGGTATCAGTTGATTCATCCGAAACAATTGAATAATATATATTTTCCTTTTGAAGTGTTGCATGAAGCTTCTCTGGTAAGTTGAAGGCCAATTTGTGCATCTGATCAGTTATGGTTCTCCTTGAAGAGGCATTTGTTTATACTTTGAAATGTTAGCAGGGGCTAAGCATCCTACAACTTTGACAATGCATTCCTTCATAATTTCTCTATTGCTGAATGGCTTCACTCTTTTTCCCCAAGTATATGAGCTACTTTGTAAGTTTCTCCAGTGCCATTATTTCCAGGTCTTATTGTTGCTTGAAAAAATTGTCTTTGCTTTTCATCTGTAAATTTCTGCAATACAACCTTTTGTGCCTCTCCCTCTAATTTAAAATAGGTGTGGTCTTTATGTGTGTTATTATGCTGAGGAGCACTGAATTTCTCTAATGTGGATACTGCAGTATCACAAAGCAAGCAAATCATCTTATCTTCAGCAGAAACAAAATAATATTGTAATTCCCAATCCTCATTAAAAAAATCTGTTTTCTTCCTTCAGTGTTCTCTTGGTCTTCTTTGACATGAAGGGCTATTAACCAGCCAGAATTAAAAAATACTGTCGAGCTGTGCAAATATTCACAAATTCTACTTCAAACAGAAATACAGTGCACTGTTGTCAAAAACTGAAAAAAGACGGGCACACTGGACCCCCATAAACTCTCACCAACCAGCCTTGTGTGGTAGTGGTGCCAGTCAAGTGGGGGAAGTTAGAACTGAGTCATGAGTGTAGCAGCCATCAGGTTGGCCCTATAGGGGCTTACTAATGCTCTAACTATGTCAGTCAAGCTGGGATGACTATTTCATTGAAGCTTGTTTTATTCTTTGGTATTTTAAGTATGTTCATTTTAACATAAAATAAAAATATAAAAGATGAACAAAAACATATTAATAAAAATAAAAGGAATTGTTCTGTGAAATTTGGATCCCGTCAAAAGGCCACACTTAAAGACCTGGAAAGCCATATGTGGCCCCCTGGTCTAGACCTACCCAGGGTCAAGATCATCAATATCACTGCTTTCCCCCTCCACATCTTCTCCCATTGGAAAGACTGATGAGTCACTGATGTGCATGAAGCTGTCATCTCCTGTGATAACAATGCCTTTTTCTGGAATGTGTTCTGAAGGATCTGCCTGAAGCTGTTATATAAGGTAACTCTTTAAAGAAATAAGTAGGAGGAAGACACTCTGAGATAATGATACAAGTGTAGCACTATAAACATAAACTACTAATGTAGCCATCTAAGTTCCTTATCGAGTATTATGTACTGTATATAAATTGTATGTGCTGTGTTCTGCTGACTGGTAGCACAGTGGGTTCGTTTACACCAGTACCGCCACACACATGTGAGTGCTGCATTGTGCTAAGCAACAGGAATATGTCCATAGGCAACATGAATTTCCATCTTATGGTTCCACCGTCATATACACAGTCCATCATGGACCAAAACAGCATTAGATAGCACAGGCCTGTACTGTGGAAAACATCTGGGCATCTGCTAATAAAGTCAAAGACACTCAACTCTGTGACCCAGCTCTTCTAGGCCTAGAGTATTGCAGAGAAATGACCTGCACATGACCTATGTCTATAATCTTCATAACATTGTTTTTAATGGCACCAAACGGGAAATAATTTAAACATCAACTAAGACACCCCATGAATGAGCTGCGACCCAGCCGCGTAATGCAATACTGCCATACAGCAGGGAGAACAAGAGAACCACAGCTACACCTGTCGACACGGATGGTTCTCACAAATAACGCGCCATACAGTGTCGGCTTCCTCTAGTAAGCCACTGATTTCTTTTTCAAAAGTAGGTCAAATAAATTAATATGTTATTTAGGAAGTCATACATGTGGGTGTGCACATCTTTAAAATAAAGGCTGGTTCAAAAAATAAAGAGAGCAAAGTTGGCAAACTCCGACTCTCAGACCAAATTTGGCCAGGTTCTTGTTTTGGCCTTCCCATTAAAAGTCTGAGGCTCTTCTGAATGGTGCCTGTTTTGGTACATGAAGCTTTGCTAGGACACAACTGCGTCTGTTAGTGTATGTACTGTTTGTGACTGCTTTCTCATTGCCATGGCTGAACTTGAGCCCCTGCAACAGCGGCCATGTCTGCCTGGTGTAGAAAAAGTTTGCTGATCTGTGTTTTACAGGAAACTGGATGCCTAACTCAAATTCAGGACAGTGGCTTGCTCCACAATGGGTGTGATTGGAGAGGGGCTTCTAGTAATTCCACTAATTCCTCAGGGAAGGAGTTACTTCTTATCACAGGTGGGCGGCACACAGATTCCCAGCATTATTCTTTAAGTGTACATACATGTTTCCCATACTTTTCTGTTTGTATGATGTAGTCTACAATTAAGAAAGGAACATTGAGAGGGAGGAGATCGGTTCTGATTCTGGCAGTCACCCTGTGGGCACTGAGAACACTGCCAATCTGCGATTTGCACCCTACGTCTGTCTCTCCTGCTGCTCTGGCATCAGCTTGTCTTGTGGATACAGGGAAACTCTTCTAGAAGGATGAAGCAGGCTTTCGGTTCTAAAATTCTACTCCTTCCCAATGGTGTAGGATAAAGAGTGTCTTTAAAGTTTGAAAACGTAAAGATTTACGTTATCTAGCTAACTGAACTGCCAGCGTAGAAATTCCCTTATTAATAATATCCTGGGTGAATGGTGGCTCCCACCTGTTTGAGCACACGCCATACTAGAGGAAGGCTGGGATCACAAACGTCCTGTCCTGTGCTGTCCTGTGCTTATGGAGTTCTCATCAGAACCAGATTCTTCCACATCCTGCTTCCAAACCTATTGCTTCTGTTTCTGACCACTGCTCTGAGCAGCCCCGTGTGGAAAAGGACCTTCATATCTCATCATCTGAGCTCACTGGGGAGGGCTTGGTTGTGCATCTGGGGTCCAGGCCCAGGCGTGGCCACGACAGCCAGGTGTGCATGTTATCTGGAATCCACGCACCTCCTCTGATGACGTTTGCTCTTCAGATCGCATTCTATTGGAATGAAATCTCTGCCACCCCTGCTTCTCCCCGGGACTTCTGATTTTCTTTCTGGCACATCATGTCACATACCCCTCTTCATAGGACATTACATATACTTATACTTCCCTGTGGTCAAATGCAGTGTCCAGCTCACCTGTAGAAATCTTTGATGAGGTTGTCATCATACCGAGCACACATGTTGTTGAGGAGCTGCTCGTGCTGCCCAAACAAGCGGATGTAGTTGGAGGCGGGAAAAGGCTCCTTGGAGAGGCACGTGATGGTCTCCACCATTTTATACTTGTTAATGTGAATTCGGAAGTAGGTCCCACTTTTCGCAGTGCCTGTTATTATTTCTGAACCCTGGTGGCAGGGAAGGGAGGAAGGTCAGACAAACATTAGAAACGTTTCTGGACATTGGCAACTTCCTCACAGCAGTTTGTTTTCAAATGTAACAGACATGTTACTCCTTATTGCTTGTTGCAAGTAACAGAATAGATATTGACTAAATTCAACAGAAGATTAACGATTAACAGTGTGTCAGAACCACAGATGAGGACTTAATTATTAATGTTCCTCCGGGATATTTTAAACTGTGACTACATTGTTCTGTGTCTCTAAATTAGTTGCTAGGTTACAACCAATCCTGTTACTGCATATCTCACTCACCTAATTCACAGAACTGGGTTTATTCTCTATTTCTCTCTCTCTCTCTCGAGGTGTTTTAGGACTGCTAAATTTCTTAGTTTTCACATTATTTTGAGAAAAAACCCTAGTCAAAAGTGTTGACAAAGAATTTCGGTTATTTTGAAGTGCACTTCAACAAAAGAAACAAGTGTAGGCAAATTCCTGATAGCAGGGTTTGGGGTAGGCCAGTCATTTCATAAAGTCTGTTCCCTGGAAGAAAAGTTCAAGGCCATGGGAAACACACATATTCTGCAGGTGATGTTTTAGTTTATAAATTGTTACAGGTGTGGATCTGTGACTTTATGCCCTTCAAAAACTGGCTAAAACTGCCATCTGACCCCAAATGACAAGGAAAGATACTGTTCTAAGTCACAACTACTGTTTTTATTTCAGTCCCTGATGGCCACTGACCCACTAACAGGAGACTTGCTCCCTACTAGCTCTGGCAGCAGGTGGCTTCATGGATGAACATGGGTTTTTGTTGGTGGTAACTGAACCTTCCCTCTACCCTTAGACTCTGAGCAGTAATACAGTAATGATCAATCAATCTTGTGTGAGTGCAGGTAGATTTAAGCTTTACTCTGAACTTGAATGTGGCATTTAGAAATCCAAGGCAAGTTGGAATACTTCTCTAATCCCAAATATTTACTAAGTCCTGGACATGGCCTGGGGACTTTGTCAAAACAAGGACACATAGTTTAACTTTTAAATAGAGGCAACTGGTGGGTGTTTGAGTATCACACATCAAAACTCCAAGGAGGACTCAGCCAGGATGTGCCTCCTGAGATAACGGAGGCACATTAGGGCAATTCTGGGCCACCCTGAGAACGAATGAGACATTGGATGTTTGGAGGCCAGGAAGGAACAAATGCTCGGTGCCAGCTTTCCTTGATTGTATGTAATACTAAATAATATTTCAGAAAAAACACACATATAGACAGTGAAGAATTTGACCTACACATGCATTTCAAAGATTAAGTACATGGAAAAGAACAGTTAAGTTTAAAGCCAGCAGCTTTGGGTTTGGTGGTCCCTTTATGGTAAGGGGGGTGTGGTGGAAAAGGTGGGAAACCCCAGGGGAATGTGCATCAAGGAAGCAGTAAGGCGGCTGGGTGTCTGGGAGAAGGATGCCAGCTGCCAGCTTCCCCCAGGCCTCCTCTTTACAGTTTCTTTAGACTAAGCAATTAAGAAAAGGGAACCCAGGCTTTCAAGGGGCAAACCTTGAGATCCACCCACATGGTTAACAGAAATTTGACTTTGTAAAGAGTTGCACTCAATGTCAAACCTTCAGCTTGCAAGGACTTCTTTGCGTGTAGGAGGCTGTTTGGATTTCACAAACTTGGCCATGCTGAGCACCGCAAGGCAAGGCTTTGGTTATTTAGTTGGTCATTTAGCCTTCACAAGGTCACAGGGGCCCTAGCAGGTTGCCACTGAGAGGGGTGAGGGTCTGAGCTTTACGTGACGCTCTGACTCCGCCTGCTCCCTAAGCTGGATCATCAGCATTGTTTTCAATGACTTGTTGCCTTTTAATAACTGAGAAAATGACATGAAGGCTGTGTTGACCAGTTCGATGGAAGTATTTCAGAATGCATGTGAAAACCCCACACTGTACCCCAGAAGTGCATTAATGTACATAGTTAACATTCAATTAAAAAAAATTAAAAAAAAA
>CAUYTI010031743.1:0-38678 GCA_963575145.1 Galago senegalensis | reverse complement strand
CACCTGTGGTCCCAGCTACTTGGGAGGCGGAGGCAGGAGACTCGCTTGAGCCCAGGAGTTGGAGGTTGCTGTGAGCTGTAATGCCACGGCACTCTACCCAGGGGGATAGCTTGAGGCTCTGTCTCAAAAAAAAAAAAAAAGAAGCTGGGATTACAGGTACCTGCCACAATGCCTAGCAATCCTCCTGTTTTGGCCTCTCAGAGTGCTAGGATTACAGGCATGAGCCCCTATGCCTGGTTGGTATAAACCATTTTCTGTTCTCTAGACAGTACAGTTACACTTTTATGATTACATTTGAGTGTTGTAAGAGACAGTGGATTAAATGCCAAGTCAGCAACATTTCTGACGGGCAGCTGTCTGTGCCTGAGAGCCTACTTCTGCTGGGCCCTCCTAGACAAGTTTTTTTCCTCCTCACACCTGTGAATCATTGCGTGTAAGTATGAGAAAACTTGTTCATCTTATCCTTTCTTTCTTTTCTTTTCTTTTCTTTTCTTTTCTTTTCTTTTTTGAGACAGAGTCTCATTTTGTCACCCCTCGGTAGAGTGCCATGGTGTCACAGCTCACAGCAACCTCAAACTCTTGGGCTTAAGGGATTCTCTTGCCTCAGCTTCCAAGGTGGACACCTGTAGTTGGGACTACATGTGCCTACCACAATACCTGGCTATTTTTAGAGACAGGCTCTCACTCTTGCTCAGGCTGGTCTTAAACCTGTGAGTTCAGGCAGTCCACCTGCCTCGGCCTCCCAGAGTGCTAGGATTATAGGCGTGAGCCACCACACAGAATCTTGTTTTTCCTTCTTCCCTAAAACCTGTGATTCCCGAAGCTCAGGCCTTCAGATTGGATCATCTTCTGCATCTTCTTACTGCAGTCACGTGAGAGCTTTCAGATTTCTCCCTCCTCCCTTAACTCTAAACACCTGCTTCACTGTTCTCCTTCTCAGCTTTGTCCCTGTGGTGTCAGCAGCCTTGTGGGTTGGCCTTCAAGTAACCCGATGTCATTTCCTCACCTCTCTGGCTCTGGCCTTTCACCTCATTTCAGCTGCTGAGTCCTGTGGTCATTTTCTATTCCTGATCATTATAACTGTACCCTTCACAACCTCAGTGTTAAGCAATTCATTTTTCAGCTGTTATCTCCTCTTTCCTGTTTACTCTCTCTGTCAGTTTCAGTCATTTTTGACCTTAATATAGCCTCTGGCCTTTTGACCCTGGTAACCTTCCATTGTCCCTCCTTATTTGATGTCCCCTTCCTTTAGCTTAGATCCGGTAGGTCCAGCAGGCACTAACACCTGCTCTTTGTCAGCCTTCTTAACAAAACCCCAGCCTTTTATTTATTTATTTTTGCAGACTAATGTCAAAGTACAAACAACTAGGTTACAATGTTTGGATTTGTTAGGTACAGTCCCTTTTGTAGTTGTGTCCTGCACCCAAGAGGTGTGTCATACACTCTTACATTGTGCCCATTAAGTGGGAGCACACCAAGCCCCCAGCCTTGATAAATCCAGCTTTCCTTCTGCTTCAGGCTCACACCCAGGCAGGGGAATTTGCCCCCAAAGAGTAGTGGGTCATATTGCCCGAGCTCACTTTCAGTTCGTGATCCTGAACTTCAAGTGCGCCCTTGGTGCTGTGGGCAGTTGTTCTAGATTCCCTGGCCACTTGCTTCCCTCATGTCCCTTCTCTGCACAGGACCATTCATCCTTCTCTCTCCTCAGGCCCCCAGACTCCTGCTGTGGTCCTTCTCAGCTGGCCGTGGTTCCTTTCTCCTGATGGAGTAGAAGTTTCAGAAGGGGACTGTGCTCCATCCCCGCCCCTGACACTGTCCCTTTCCACATGTCTGGACTGCATGCAGTGTCCCCTCTCCTGTCCCTCGTTGTCTGTCAGAGACGCTGCTCCAGCGGTTGGTTCTGTTTCCCCTGTCATCAGTTTTCCTCTCTGGCAGGCATTGGCATTTTGTTATTTCTACCATCTTTAAAAAGCCAAGCCTTTTGTTGGTCCCACATGGCCTTCTCCTCTGCTTCTGCCCCATTTCTCCTCACCCTGTGCAGCTAACCTTTCTGGGGAGTTGTCTGCACTTGGACCTTGACTTCCCTTGTTCTCTTTTGAACACACCCTGGTGAGGGTTTGTCCCATTGCTCTATTGAGACTGCTCTGGTCAAGGTTGCATGACCTCCCTCTGACAGGTCATGTGGCCCTGGGCAGCTTCAGTTGAGGAGCCTTGGCACTACTTGGTGTCCGAGAGTCCATCTTCTGTCCCCCTCACATCCTCAGCCGTTCCTTCTCGGTCTCCTTTGCTGGACTTCCCTGCGTCCCTTGAGTGCTCCAGACCTCTGCCCCATGACTCATACCCTCAGGCCTCCCCTCCAGTCCCATGCCTCTGACTTCAGAGCACATCCAGGCTGAGCCCTTCTCATCCCTTCTGTGGCTGCCGCCCTGGTCATGGTACCGTCTCTCCTGCCAGGACCACCTCAGTAGGCTTCTCACTGGTTTCCCTGCCTCTGCCCTTGTCAGTCTTTCTGCAGTAAAGCAGTATCCAAGATGAACCTTTTAATCGTACCTCAGATTTTGTGACTTTACTGCTGGTTTTACTCAATAAAACCCAGATTCCCTTCTGTGGCTTTTCTGACGTGGTTCTGATGTGGTGCCTGCTATTTCTGTGACTTCACCTCCTGCCCTTCTCTGTTTTGAACACACTGTTCCAAACTGCTGGCTTAATTGTTCCTAGTCCTTAAACACAGCAGATGGTCCCTCACAGTGCCATAAATGGCCCTGCCTGTGAGCTGCTTCCCCAGATCCTGCCCATGATCTGCTTCCTCACTTCTCTCAGGTCTCTGTCCAATTGCCACCTCCTAGGGAAAATGGCCTTGTCAAGATTCCGAATAGCACATGCCATCTGCCACACTGTCCCCTCGTTATTTTGTAAGGTCACTTGATGAATAGATTGGTATTTATTGTCTATCCCTCCTACTCGATGTGAGCCCCATGAGGTAGGAGACTTTGCTTTCTTGTCTGTGACCACGAGGCCACAGCATGTTCCCTAGCATGTGGCAGGCCCTCAGCAAATGTGCATTGAATGCTTGCATTTATGCTTGTGAGTTCAGGATTTTATCCAAGAAAATTTTCACTGGACTTTAACTGAGATTCTTTCTTAAATGCTTTTTGTGGTCTTAGTACAGCATAGAGAACATGAAGCCCTCTTGTTGGGGAATCTTGTGGTACTTTATAGTGCTGGTTATGAACGTCAGGCATCAGCGTTTTACTGGGAAAGGAATGGGAGATTGAGCTGATGGGTAAGACCTTTTGGAATGAATCCCTTCACTATTAGATTGTTTTGTTCAACTCTTATAAAGAGAGCAGTAACAATTTCGGTTATTTGGGGGTTCTGGTTAGGTGGCTATAATGAATCAGAATTTAGATTCCTCAAGTAAATAGTCTTAAATATGAGCTATGCCATTATTTTAATTTTTACTTAGATTTTGTTTTTAAAATAGCTATCTTGGCTCGGCGCCTGTGGCTCAAGCGGTTAAGGCGCCAGCCACATACACCTAAGGTGGCGGGTTCGAATCCAGGGCCTGCCAAACAACAATGATGGCTGCAACCAAAAAATAGCCAGGCGTTGTGGCAGGTGCCTGTGGTCCCAGCTATTTGGGAGGCAGAGACAGGAGACTCACTTGAGCCCAGGAGTTGGAGATTGCTGTGAGCTGTGATGCCATGGCACTCTACCCAAGGTAACAGCTTGAGGCTCTGTCTCAAAAAAATGAATGAAAACAAAATTCTATTAGTACTCCTGGTTATTGAAAGGCAATGATCAGAAGAGAGGAGATGGCATTCTATCCACTAATATCCTGCTCTCTCTCTTCCTAAGTCATAAAATAATTGGATTATCTCTTACAAGACATATCTCAGAACAGTTTTTAATTAATGTTATTGAAAGAATGAAATTATAATCTTTGTGAATGGCACTTTAGAAGTGGACACTTACTTTCCTAGGTTTCACCAACCTACTCTTCCATTCTATAGAAAGAGTTCCTGGATTCTGGATTATGTTCATTATATTCCTGGGATTTCAGCAGCAAACTCCCTTGTCACCTTTGTAATCTCAAAATCTTGCTTCATGGGCATCAGTACAGCTTCAGGTCCTACAAGAAGAAGTTTTTTCCCTTGGGTCTGTTTCTGATGTGTTATAGGAAATAATCAGTATTTCCTTAAAAAATGATTACTGATTATAAGAGTAATCACTGTTTCCTAAAACAAAGTATGTCATGTGCGGGAACAGACCATTTGATTGGACAGTGACTTCTCTGGTATTGGAAATGGTACACGTTACTGTGTTCAGATGCAGTTTACTTACCCAGGCCTTTTCTTTTTTCTTCTGTTTCCTTTTCCTCATTCCAGGCCTCGTTTAGGAACAGTCATGCACCGGGTGATTGGACTGGGCCTTCTTTACTTTATCTTCGCAGCTGTTGAAGGCGTGATGAGAGTCATTGGGGTAAACACCACATCATTCCACTCCCACTCCTTTTTGTTGTTGCTATGCAATGTGATTTTACTTTGTATCTCTTGGGATGAATTTTTAAAGATAGAAATTTATGAAAAGGGGCAGTTTGAGGTTTTTTTTTCCCTTTGGGATATTTCCTTTTTAATATTTCTGGAGTACTAAACAGAGTACTTCTTAAAATGATAAGATTGATTATGAAGGTTCCACTGAAGTCATGCCAAGAATTAGCTCCATCCAAGAAAAGTTCATGGTTCCTCTTTATAAAGAACATTTGTCTTTGTCTTTATGTAGTCAGTACACATTAATATCATTGCTGCCTGGATTTTAGTTAATTATACCCTTCAGGCACACAAACATTATATTTCATCACTCTTTTAAGTCTCATTTGGTTGTCAATTTTCTCTGACTCTCACGGACTTGCAGTTTTGGGGATTCAGCAGATTCTACTGTTGGGAGAACCGGAAGAAGTGATATTGAAGGGGAAAAGGACTCTGGCTGTGCAGGTAGAGTCCTCTTTAGAGTCCTCCGTGTAGAGTCCAGCACTGGACTCTATAGAGAAGTGTCAGTAGCTTTGTCTGCAAAGAACTCTAGATTTCCTAGCTTCAGTTTTTCTTAATAAATGATAGAGGACTGAGTGATAGAAGCTTATTTTATTTTATTGAATTCAAAAAGAACTTATCATTTTACTCAAAATGCCTTTTGGATTAGATGTACAAATTAGACAGCTGTATACAGATTGATTAATCTACATGTTGCCACCTAAGTTTACTTCACACATTTTGATCTAATCCTTTTAAATAGGACATTTGTTCAATAATATTAAAGAGCCTCTTTCTTCCTTCTGTTGTCTTTGATATATCTACATTCTGTTCAACATTAAAAGATCAAAAGAGCTGGTGCATCTGGTTCAATTTAGATATACCTGTTCTTTTATTTTATTTTTATTTTTTTTTTTGAGACAAAATCTCAGGATGTCACCCTGGGTAGAATGCCATGGTGTCATAGCTCATAGTAACCTTTAACTTGGGCTCAAGTGATCCTCTTGGCTCAGTTTTTCTATTTTTGGTAGAGACGGGGTGTTGCGTTTGCTCAGGCTGGTCTTGAACTTGTGAACTGGAGCAATCCACCTACCTCGGCCTCCCAGAGTGCTAGGATTTACAGGCATGAGCTACTGCACCTGGCTGCACTTGCTCTTTTAATCTTTGTTTATATTTATTTTTACTTTTACATAGTCATGCAAAATTCTGCATTTGTATGTATAATTTTCAGGAAATTAATCCTTGCTAGAAAGAAATAGAAAAGATAAATATACACATATAAATACAGTATATACATTGTATTTCTTTAAAATTTTACATAGTCAACTTAGTGACTTTTCAATACCATTATTCAGAATATGTGTCTAACCTATAGTTTGTTTATACTTCCACATGGTTCCTCTCCCTTATTTTGCCTTTTTGTGTGTGTGTGTTCTTTCATAATACAATCAGGAAAGATCAGTAGTTCATTCTATTAATAGTCCTGGCTATAGGTTTGGTATGGAGAAGAGAGGGACTGAAATGGTTGATCTAGTGAGGTTGGGGACATGATGCATTTAGTTTGCCCTTACACAATCTGGTTTTATGTTAACTATCTTCAGATAAGCTAGTGACAAATTAACATTTGTTGCTGCCAAAACAGATAATTTCTATATGCTTAAACAATTGTCTTAGGAAATAAAATATTTTATGTGGCTTTGTGAAGTAATGAAATAAACTAAATTATTTTTCTTTATCAGATGATAATTGCTATTATGTAATGAAACTTTTACATGCAGGTTTCTCCCCGTTTTTATCTTTCAGGGTCCTAACCATTTAGCTGTTGTTTGGGGTGACATTATTTTAGCAGTTATTGACTCCATTTTTGTATGGTTCATATCCTTTACTATGTCCTTCCATAATAGTTTATTGTCCCATTAAAATTAGATTTCTTTTAATTTGTAATAACAATAAAGAAGTATAGTTATGTATTTTCATTACCTCAGCATAGGAGTTTAGTAGAAGATGAAAAGTAACAACTCTGAACAAAGAATATCTTTATTTTTTCTATTGAATTTAGCAAACATTAAGTGCTCAATTAACCCCTCATACTGACAGAGCATGACTGAAAAAGGTATGGTACCTGCAGTTGAGAAAGTCCCGTCTGGTGGAGGAGGCATATGTTTCATAAGCAGCAATATAGCAATAGTAATTGCTCAGTAGAGAGTATTATGTGAACAAGGGGAAGGGAGAATTAATGCTGGGATACAAATCAGGAAAGACTGCGTAAGACAGTGGTTCTCAACCTTCCTAATGCCGTGGCCCTTTAATACAGCTCCTAGGGGGTCACAACCCACAGATTGAGAACCACTGGCATAAGAGATGGCAGCATTTAAATTGAGAGGGGACTAATAAGAGTTTAATGAGAAGAGAATTGGGGAAAGGCCGCCTCCCAGGTACCTGGGACTACAAAAATGTCTCACCATGCCCAGATAATTTTTTTAATTTTTTTTTTTTTTTTTTTTTGAGACAGAGCCTCAAGCTCCCCCCCTGGGTAGAGTGCCATGGCATTACAGCTCACAGCAACCTCCAACTCCTGGGCTCAAGCGAGTCTCTTGCCTCCGCCTCCCAAGTAGCTGGGACCACAGGCGCGCGCCACAACGCCCGGCTATTTTTTGGTTGCAGCCGTCATTGTTGTTTGGCGGGTCCGGGCTGGGGATTCGAACCCGCCACCTTAGGTGTACGTGGCTGGCGCCTTAGCCGGTTGAGCTATAGGCACCGAGCCCAGATAATTTTTTTAGAGATGGGATCTCACTATGTTGCCCTGACTGGTCTTGCTCAAACTCCTGGCCTTAAGTGATACTCCTGCCTCAACCTCCCAAAGTATTAGGATCATAGGTGTGAACTACCACACCTGGATACCTGGCCTACACAAGAGTTTTACACATAGTGGGAGCAGTTAAAGACCTCCTAAATTGTATGCATGGATCCCCTAGGTGTCTGAAAATCCTAATTAAGAAATAATAGCTGATTTAAAGAGTAGTTTCTGAATGAACATGTTTAAAAAGGGCATCTACTTTGTTCAGAGCTACTAGTTTAGAATACAAGTTTATTGAGTAAAATAATAGTTAAATCTGACCTTCTCAGTGAAGTGTAATTTTTCATTTTTTCTATGTTGAAAAACTTTTTAAAGATACTTGGTTGGCTCGGTGCCTATAGCTCAAGCTGTGTACACCAGAGCTGGCAGTTTCGAATCCAGCCCGGGCCTGCCAAACAACGACAGCTACAACCAAAAACTGGCCAAGCAGGTGCCTGTAGTCATAGCTACTTGGGAGTTTGAGACAAGAGAATCACTTGATCCTGGGAGTTGGAGGTTGCGGTGAGCTGTGATGCTATAGCACTCCAGGGCCACAGCTTGAGGCTCTGTCTCAAAAAATAAATAAATAAATAAAAATAAAGACATTTGGTTGCTATAAATGAGAAGAATATTCTCAGTTCTGCACATGAATGTTTTTCCACCTGTAAGCGCGCTGACCCACAGGGCCATAGGTCCTGCTCTGCTGCAGCTGCAGTGGCTCACTTGTCCTCACTTATCTTGAGGAGAATGGGCAGAAGCGTAAACCTGCCTAGAATTGGGATAGGCAGAATTGCAGTGCAGGATGAACCCAGCTGTAGGCCTCAGCATTGCTCTCTTTGGAGCTAAGTGTCCTGTCTTCTGTCATTGTGTGTTTAGAAAAGGAGCTTAAGATACCTGTTCAATTTGGAATTGTCTTGTTTCTAAAATTATATATGCTTGGAGCTTTAACAAGTCAGGAAGTATGTCTGTTCAATTAATTGAGCTGTAGACTTTGCATTTTAAAAAATTTATACTATCTTTTCTCCTGGTGATTTACATATGTGTTTCAGAGATTTCTTGTTCTTAACCACTCAACACAGAAGTTCATTGGGAAAAATACTTAGCAATGTAGGTTGGCAGAAAACCCTGAAGAAAAGCCGCTCTAAAGTTTCCAATCCATCTAGATTTGAATGAGGGTAATTTATCACCTTTACGGACAGCATTGACTTTGGTACATTCCAACACAGAATGAGCCATATTGGGGTAGAAAAATAAGGAAAACAAGATAAAAGATTTGGTTTGCTTAATTATTAATATTTATAAGAAAAATGTTTGAGGAAATAAACCCAGAAATTAAAAGGATTTTGGGCTTGGCACCTGTAGCTCAAACAGCTAAGGCGCTAGTCATATGTAACAGAGCTGGCAGGTTCAAATCCAGCCCAGGCCTGCCAAACAACAGTGACAACCACAACCAAAAAATAGCTGGGTGTTGTGGCGGGTGCCTGTAGTCCCAGCTACTTGGGAGGCTGAGACAAGAGAGTCACTTGAGCCCAAGAGTTGGAGGTTGCTGTGAGTTGTGATGCCATGGCACTCTACCCAGGATGACAGCTTGAGGCTCTGTCTCAAAATAAATAAATAATAAAAAGAAAAGGATTTTGGTTAGTGTTTCATGATGAAAGAAAGGAAATAAAGTACTTATTTCTGCTTGAGCCTGAATTTATGAAGTTTGCTTTCAGATTGCTGCTTGATAACTTCCATTACTGAAATGAAAAGTCTGCTTTCTATTTGAAAAGCGAATTTCCTAAGTGATTACAAAGGACAGGCAGGAGCAGAACTACACGCATTTACGATTGAGTACTTACTTCTGAAGGTGACCCTGCTTCCTTTGATTTTGGTGAACTTAATGTAACTAATCCTGTAAGATTCTAATTCTAAAGCAATTAAAAAAAAATAGCCTGACAAATTCCAAAGCCACAGCTTATCTCATGGAGCCTCTCCTCCCCTTTTCTCTGCTTGCTTGTTTTATTTTATTTTTTTTGCTGTTTTGCTGCAGGCGAATGATTCTGACCTTGTTCTTCTGGCCAGCCTCCCCCTCTCTCTCCTTGACTCTGGCTTGTGCTGGTGGATATCCTTTTCCTACTGCAGCAGCTTGCTCGGGTTGATTCTCACAGGGATGAGGAGGCCTGTTTGCTTTCCTCACTGCTTTCCTTTCATGGGAGGAATGATTTTAACCTTACCGAAAGTTAATAGTGTCTTGGTAAGTGGAGGCCTAGGCATTTTGGAATTAACCTTTGATCTTTTTATTCCTTGGCTAACAATTTTTGAATTATTAAACAATAGCATGTTTTTTAATCTAGTTTTTTAACTGGTTTTAGTCAAGAGTTTGAAAAAGCATGTGTCTTGATAAATTTAAGCATAAAGTATATTTGGATTTTTAAAAAATTCTGTTAGTAGCCTTAATTGGTGAGGTTGTATTGCCTTTAAAAATTGATCTTCTTCTGTAACTCATTTAGAACGATCAAAAAGCAGTTTTGGTAAGGCAACTATAGCAGTTTTGATAAATGATGTATTTATAATTTAAAAAACTTGCCACTTCCATCCTTTTGTTCAACTCTGTTATTTTCAGTGTTTGGTTCATAAGCAGAGCTGGTTAGTCTCTCCTGAGGAAGGAATTCTCATTTAAGAGCAGACAATCTGGCTTGAATTCTACCTTTTGCTTCTTCATACTTGACAGTAGTGAACTTTACCTGAGTCTGTGCGTCTGGAAAACAATCAGTTTAAGAAAACCCCCAACTATTTGTAGGGAAAGACTTATGCAAAGATCTCCCCCTTCCCATAGGACTTAGGTGAGACCTGATGCCCACTTGTTCACCTGTAATAAGACCAAGCAGAGACCCTCCAGGTTCCCCTTCTTTGCTTCAGATTAGCTGAATTCTTGATATTCATTGATCAATCTGGACAGAATACTGGCTGGACCAAACTTAAGTGTTCTCCTTGCCTCAGGCTCTAAACCTGGACCCACTATCAGCCTAAGCCAATGCAGAGCCTTCCTTCCTTCAGCCCCCCTCCTGAGAATCTCCCTGATGAATGTGTCTGGTCAGCTGTCCCCTCTCCACACCTGCTTCTTCCTAGCCTTGCCTATTCCTCTCTATAAAGGAAAAGGCCTTTTTGCCTGACCTTTGAGACTCACAGCTCTCAGAGTGGTAGTACTCTCTCTACTGCTGTAACCCTCCCCCACCATAGTAGTCTTTCAAAAAAAAGTCTCTCCTTACCTAAGTCCAGATTTATTTTGACATATTTCAGTTTTTCAATTGATAAAATAGAACTGATAGGTGACCTAACTTTTTAATTATGATCAGAGACTAAAACAATAGGCTAAAAAGAGTAAAATAAGAAACACCCAGAGAAAACAAACCAAATGTCGTGTCATGATGTGATCCATCAAGAGAGTCTGCCCTGAGAGGTCTTGGACTGTGTGTGTAGACTGCTCTATGCTGTGTGGCAGAAGTGTGGCACTGGAGGAACACGTTTATGTTTATGTTTTTTCCTTGAAACTTGTTTATCTAGTTCAGACAGTGATAACTTGTAAGACAAAAATCTATGATAAGGTCAGTATCATGATTGTACAATATTAGTTAAGATAACGTTTTCTATATTTTTATCAGCTTTGAATTTTAGAGACTATATTTAGCAATACCAACTTGAGAAATACAGAAGATTCTCTTTTTAATGTACTTATTACTATTTGAAATGTTTTTCCTTAATTCTTTTTACATTTTTATAAGTTTGGCACAAACTATGAAGACTCTGAGGCTAAGAAAGAACACAGTGAAATTTTCATTATATAGGCACTTTACAAATACTCTGATCTTTGCTGTGCTAGGTAAGCTATTTATTTTTTCTAATTATAATAGATTATCTTATACCATATATTCCTACAAAGGTGATTTTGTGTGTGTGTGTTTCAGCTTCTATAGTATTTATGGTGTGGACAACTAAGACATTTAGAATTGCAAAATGCCAATCCGTAAGTATAGTCTTTTTATTTAAATAGTTGTCATTTTAAATTATTTTGTTTTGTAAAATTTTGAAGAATTTCATTTATGCCTATAAATAGAGATAATTTTAGTGGAGATTTTATATTTCCATTGACCTATTTTGCCTCCTTCAAATGAATTTGAAAAAATTCCTTCTAAATCTCCTTTTCCTCTTCAGCCCTTTTTTTGAATTTCTATTTATACTCTTTGAGATATAATTCTCTTCCTATGTAGTTTAAAGTAATAGGAAATCTTTTTCTTCCTGTACACCTTGAAATTGAGTGGTTTTGAATCTAAATGGAACTAGAAACCAGAAGTCTAGGAGGGTATATTCAGTAGAGATATTTGAGAGATGTTCTCTGGGCATCCTCTAGTTAAAAGGTTTATTTTATAGACGTAGAATACAAAAGGCGTTCTTTTGGGGGTTTCTTAATATTTGGAGACAGTCTCTAAGTCTGTATAAATAATCACAAAGAGCCCTTTGAAAGTACTGAGCTTCTGATGCCTCAGAGACAATTTAATAAAAAGAAGCCAAATCTTCTAAATTTCTTCTTTCCTCACCTTAGTTTTTTCCACCTGAAGTTCTAAATATGTGTTTTGGATTTTTAAATTTTTTGAAGGGAACCATTTACAACATTAAAGAGCCTTTTAGAAACATTTTGAACAATATAGGTTTCTTGAAAAGATGTGCTTATTTATTTGGAAGAATTGTTGTTTAAAAAAATTTCATTAGTTCTTGTCATGGTATACTCTTTGAATGAGAAACCTGTATGTTTATCAGAAAGTTCACTTTTCATCTTTGAATTGTCCTTATTTTAGGATTGGATGGAACGCTGGGTTGATGATGCGTTTTGGAGATTCCTTTTTTCACTTATCCTTGTTGTAATAATGTTTTTGTGGAGACCATCAGCAAATAATCAGAGGTATATAATGTGGGAAAATTCAAGTTGGCAAGCATTTGTTGTGAAATAACCTTGGGGTTATGAAAAAATAAACTCGGACCCATTCAGATGCTATTAATTGGTAGCGCAGGGGGCGGTTGTTCTGAGACAAGCAGCCCCGAAGTGCAGGGTTTGTTGTTCTTTATACCCTTTTATCTCTGCTTAGCTTAAACAAGCGGGGGGCGGGGGGGTGCGAGGAATGTTGCCATTGACAGGGTTATAGCTTGGTTGTCAATGGATATGTCTCATATCACAATGGTTATGATTATATGACAATAATTGATCAATGGATACATCTTAAATCACAATGATTATGGTTATACAACAGTAATTAATCAAGCCTTGGTGAGTTTTCCACCATTGTTCATCTACTGAGAACTTGGGGGTTTTGTGAAACTTGGGACTTTCCGTGCCTCTAAATTCTGGAGAGCATGGGAATGTGGCTGGGAAGGCCCGTAGGGCAGAGGAGCTGGGGAACAGGAGAGGGCAGGAGGTTGCCTGTAGGGCAGGGGAATGGGAGAGGGCAGGGGAACAGGAGCTCGCAACATTCCTGACTGGTCTTCTTGGGAAATTAAATCCTTAATTTATCTGAAGAAAGGCGTCTTACTCCTGGGGGATTTAGGGCAGAAGTGGAATCTGGGCTAGAGGGTTGGTACATGCTCCCTCCTTGGGTCTTAGTACCATGGTGGTGGACTAATTTTTATTTTTTCCTGTGACATTCCTCCCCCCTTTTCTTAAAGTTCAAAGTTTAATTAAGATAAGTCCCTTGAGGAGTTTCCTCAGGCTTCAGCAGTGCATTGGCCAGCCAGCTCCCAGTATGTGGCTGGAGCAGGGCATGTTGACTATTTTAAAAGTCAAGGGGCAATGAAGTTTTATTTAGCCAGCTGTGATTACTCCAGGTGAGGATTCTTTTCATGTTCACACTGCTGTGCATGTGTTTAGGATGATGGTGTAAAGTTCTTTTTACCTTGGTTTCAGGGGGACCAGTTTTTGATTTTAGACGTAGACTTGGTTTCCTTGATTCTCTAGAGAGAAAGTTCTTGGATGTATAGGCACAAAAGATTAAAGAAAACATGGTTAATTACCTTAGTGAAGATCTTCCTTGCTACTTTCCAGTTCTTTTAGGCATTCCTGCTAAATTGTAGATAATTGACAGAGGTTTTTTTGAATAATACCAGTGGCAAGACCTGTATTTAAGCTTTGCTTTGTGGCAAAGTTTACTAATTTCTGTTCTTATGGTTTTGTTCATGCATTTTACTTTAAGTTTTTGAGACCTATAAGTTATTTAGTACTGCAAAATTGAGAAAGTGGGCTATAGCCATTTTTGAACTATTTTTTTCTATTCAGTTTTTCTTTCCACTAAGCAGTTGTTAAAATAAATAGTACCTTCAGTATACTGGGTTTGATTATTTGCATAGAGTGCAACAAGAATCATTAATTATTACCCATCTAGGTTCTTTTTAAAATTGGCTTTGCTAGAATTCTTTGTATGGGATTTCAGTTGGACTTGAAGCTTTTCATGAGCCCAGGTTTCATCTGTGCCATTAGATACCTGTATGCATTGGGTAAATTCCTCTTTTCTTGAGATTCCCAAGCATATTTCAATTCCTGGACCCGTCAGCAAGCCACCTTCACTAATGGTTATCTGGCCAGTTTTTGAAAGAGCTTTCTATTGGCTTTATAAAGTTAACCTTAATCCCTTTATGCAACCTGGATATCTCTGGAAATGTTATTCCAGTCAAAGCCTTGGTAAAATAACCAGTGTCTTTATTATGCCCTATAGAACAAAACAGATTCTTATTGAACTTATGCAAATAACTATATTGTTAGAAATAAAGAATATTTACAAATGGCTTGTAAATTCTAAAGAAATCAAGAAGAGAGAAAAAAATACATGTTTTAAACTCTGCTCATAAGCATATACATTGCTTGAAAAGTTACAGATAGCTCAAAAGACATAAAATAGTTTTTTTGACTTCTGGAAAACAGAACATAGATAGAATTAACAATATTTCAAACAAAAAGTCCTAACAAACTAGCCCAGGTCTATGTAACTGATTTCTGTTCTGTTTGAAGTTAGGTTGAAAATTATTACTGACAGTATATGTTAGGACAAATTAATGTTTTATATGTTAGGACAGATCAGTACTTTACAGGTGAGAACAGATCAATGTTTTATAATATTGGAACATATATATGTAATTATAATTCACACAAAATCACCATTTCATATCTGACAATGTTTCCCATACACTTTTAACAAATCAAATAAGTCTAATTTGTTTTTCACAGGTTCAGAACCTTCCAGTCTCGGTTCATGTGGCTGGCGCCGCAACCACTGTGCTATGGGCACCAATCCCTAAATTTAGAGTTTTGATTTCGGAAGGTTTGTCACGTATTAAAGGCTTAAATATTTGTTCAACCAAACCTACAAACCAAAAGATTCTAAAGGAAATATATAGTCAACTGGATCACATGTAAACTTCCTCACAAAATCTCTTTAATGAGTTTCACTTAACCTGCACAAATAATCTGTAAACATTTTAAATTTTTTAACTTTTGTCTTGCCTTTTACTCTTTTTTAAACAACTATTCTGTTTCAGGATAAATTTATTACACAATATTCTTTTCTTATACAATGCCATTTTTCCTTCTGTCTAATTTTTCTGACTCCTTAAAATTCACTTCTTACAAAACAGGATTACAGTTAACCATTTATTTGCCAAACTGATAATTAGAAAGTTTTAAAAGACAAGAATTTTTCTCTTTTATAAAGACTCAGTTTTTTTAGGCAACTAAATTATTACATTTTACAAATGAGAGACATTTTATGGAATATAACATTGATACAGGATTTTTTCAATTAGAGGTTGACTTTTCAATTAGAGCTAATCTTTTCAATTAGAGCTAGACAGAAAATCTTTATTTTTTAGGCTCAGGAAATCTTTATTTTTCAGGTAAGCTTAGAAATCAGACTTTTATTTCAGGCATAAACACATTGCAGGTCATATCTTTTGAGTCCTAGTAAGGTTATGAATAAAGTAGTTTAAAACATTTTAGAAGGCTTCACTCTGAGTAGGGAGTACACACCCTAATTTTTTTTCAGATAAAAACTGCAAAGACTCTCTAAGGTGCGGGGCTGTATTTATTCATTTGTTAGAATACTTATTAGGCAGTGAGGTGGGAAAGCCAGGCAAAAGGAGTGGGCAAATTTGAAAGGAATTAAAATTCTCCTTACTATGTCTGAATTTGTAGCCAGTCGTTGTTGCTATTGCCAGCAACAACCCTGTTGCCTGTGTAAGTGAAAGTGAAGGCTTAACAGGAAATGTGATTGGATGACAAAATAACTGTATTAACAAGTTAACAGGGTGGGAATTTTGGACTCACCTGGGGATACTATTATTATACAAATCTACCTATTTACTTTTTCTTGACTGATGGTAACTAGGAGTATTACAATCAGGCAAATGTTAATTATGAGAATTCTGAAAGGATAGACAATCTGAGTAACAATACTTGATAGTGGGAAGAAGGAAGGGACAAGTCATTGGGGTCTTATACATTCCCTGGTGGACTAGTCTGGGGGGGTGGGTAATGCTACCAAGTCTAATAGCAATAATAAGGATGAAGAGACCAATGACTGTCAGGTTAAAGATGCACCAGATGGTGAGGGGTGTAGGACACATAAGAGTAAGTAGGGTCCTTGAAAGAAAAGATCTGCAATTCACTCATAAATGTTTTCAAGACTGTTTGTTTCAGGCTGAGACCCATCTTTCAATAAACACTGAAAAATGACACAAAACTGACAAGGCAGACACAGGCCTGACATGAACACTGTCTAATAGTCCACATTGACTCTCATACTCTTGTATTCTTAGAATTAGAAGTAGAACACACTCTTATATACCTTTTTAACAGGCTGTGGGTAATCTAACACTGGGGGTTGATTGGACCCCCATTTTCATTTTAATGGCGTTTCTGTTGACGGTGTTAACATACATTTCTGGGAGTCCCTAACAGGTCAGTAGGGCTGAGATCCTCCTGGTTGGGTTGTTCTACTGATACATGTCTCCAAGAGTTTCCGACAAGCTAATGGATGGCCCAGCAACCCAAGGTCCCTGTTTACATTTTCTGTCTTTTTGGCTTTCTCTTGGAAGTTTTTAAAAGCTTTACACAAATTACAACAAATGAATTTAACAAATATTTTCATATTTTTACAACAATTTATAAAAAATAAGCATAACAAAAACACCATTAATAGTTAATTGATGTTTGCAGACACCAGCTAAAAATAGATATTAAAGTGGCTTACCTCTGGAGGTGGGTTTACAGATGAATTTAAGAGCCAAACAGAATAGTGCTAATTCAGAAGGAAAATGGCTGTTGTTTTAAGAAATAAGGAGGACTCGCTCTCTCTCTTTTTATTTTCCAGTTCCAAATGAGTAATTGACCTTGGGTCTTTTGCTGAGAGCTGGCACCTTATCTCAAAGCTATTTGTAACATAGTAACCATAGTTTTTTTGCAGGCAGAAGAGGAACAGTTTTAATAAATTTCATATTAACTTTTTAATTGCTGGAAAGAGAGGATCTTTAATGCAAGTGGGTTATTTGTACAAAAGGGCCATGTCAGAAAGATGGGAGTCAATTCCAAGGTAACACTGTACAGTAAAGTTTAACTCCCACCCTGACAGTGGTGTTAAAGGCAGTGGGAGACGTAGAAGATATGAGAGAAAAAGTAAAAGGCTAGTAATTTAATCAGATAATTTGGCAAGGTGAGGCGGGGGACAGAGTCAGTTTCTTAGTGCCCGCCCCCTGGGTGAAAAGTGGCTCTTATGCCCCTGCCTCAATCAGTGGTCGCAGTCCAGATTAAAATAAATTGTACAGTGTCATGTTGACAGACAAGAAAACAGAAATGTTGATACTTAAACTCACAAATTGAACATGTACCAGGAAGTAAATAATATATAGAAACAAAAGTGATGCCCAGTCTCAAGAATAGTGAACAGTTTACCAGGAAAAAGAAGAGGAAGGAAAACACAGAGACTTCTCCTGGATTGAAATATAAGAGAGTTCCCTAAAGGAACCTTGAAGGGACACTGAATAAAGCACCAGAATTGATAAATATAATCATGACTAACAGGTGTTACACAATTTTACTAATATATAAAGGGATGAATGCGGGGAACAAAAACTTACCAAAGACTCCTTTTGCTCCTTTTTTAGACAAAGACTGTAGCAAGGGTTAATTTGGCTGCAGCTTTGCTCTCTATGATTTAGGTGTCTGCTCTCAGAGTTGAAAATCTGGAATTTCTAGTTTCTCTTTGTTAAGCTGATTAGTTTCACTTACAGAAAATGTGCACTTTCTCATTGTTGCTCTTGGTGAATTTGGCTGAAATTAAAAAGTTATTGAAAGAGCATTTTCAAAAATTACCATCTTATTTTGAACAAATTATTAGGTGGACACTAACAGACAGACAAAAAACCTACAATACAAACATTATAAAAAACAGACCAATAAAGCAAAGTGACAAGTGGACAAGACAGAAAACACAAACGGAATTCGACAGAAATTAGTCAAGCGCAGAGCCCTGCCTGACTCCCCCCTCAAATGCCTTCCCAGCCACAGGGCCATGAAATCACATTTAACTCTTTTACTCACTCACTCATACAAAACTCAAAACATACAAAAGACACACAAACTAGAACCAGCACAGTTGACTGCAAAAACCAAGACAACCCAATGAAAGACTGCAATTACCAGAACAGGACTAGCCTGCAAATCCGAACAGTCCGAAAGACCGCTAATGTCAAAACAGTCTAAGGAGTTGCAATCATGACAACACAAAAATGAACAACCCAAAGATATACCAGTGAGACAGGGGACGTCTCCCCTCTGCCTCGGAACAGGCATCTCAGGCTGCATCCAGCCTAGCCTATTTTTCCCCCAGATTCTCTAGAGATCCAGGGAGACTTACTCAAGGCGCCACAATCAAATCACCAAAACAGAAAATTTGGAAACCTGTGACCCTCATGTGACTGAGAACCCCGGGGCGGAGGTACTTCTCCAAGGCCTTCCCCTGGAGCTGTTGGCTGGTGGCAGGTCCAGGCAAGGGTCCAAGGGTGCGGATCTTGCTGGGGCCTCCAGATGAAATAACCTTGGGTTATGAAAAAATAAACTCCAACACACTCAGATGCTATTAATTGGTGATTTATTCATACCTGCACAGGGGGCTAGTATTCTAAGACAAGTGGCCCTGAAGTGCAGAGTTTTTTGTCTTTTATACCCTTTTTTCTCTGCGTAGCTTAAGCAAGCGGGGGGGAGGGATGAGGAATGTTGCCATTGGCAGGGTTACAGCTTGGCTGTCAGTGGATACGTCTCATATCACAATGGTTATTAATATAACAATAATTGATCAATGGATACATCACAACAGTAATTAATCAAGCCTCGATGAGTTTTCCACCATTGTTCATCTACTGAGAACTTGGGGTTTTGTGAAACTTGGGACTTTTTGTGCCTCTTTGAATTCTGGAGAGCATGGGAACGTGGCTGGGAAGGCCTGTAGGGCGGAGGAGCAGGGGAATGGGAGAGGGCAGGAGGTTGCCCGTAGGGCGGGGGGACCGGAGAGGGCTGAGGAACAGGAGCTCTCCCGTAGGGTGGGGGAATGGGAGAGGGCGGGGGAATCAGGGGGGAATAGGAGCTCACAACGTTTAATCATGTATATTGTCAAAAACACATTGATAGCAACTTATGGGGAAATAATCCCTCCTTTTAAGGAGTGTACATTCCAGTAGGGAGGTAAGGATAGCAAATGCAAGATAGTGAAAAAAGATGTGTTTAAATTTACCTGGGGGGAGATGGAAGAGGGATGAGGAAATCTCCATGAAATGTTAGCATTTACGTTAGACCGTGAGGAAAGGAGCAGGACAGTGAAAGGCTAAGCTGGGAAAGAATGTACAGGTGCATTTTCTGGTCTAGTGAGAAAGACATGATAGACTGTGGAGGTCACTGAGGCATATAGATTGGTAGTACCTATTGATATTGGAGGGCGACAAAGCTGGAAAGGAAGAGTAGGATCAAAATGGTAAAAGGCTTGAGTGGCAAGTTCAAGTTCAGGAAGTTTTGTTTTAGATTGCATGTGGTGAGCTAATACCCAGCTAGTTTTACTATTTTTGGTAGAGAGAGGAGTCTCACTCTTGCTCAAGCTGGTCTGGAACTCCTGAGCTCAGGCAATCCACCTATCTCGGCCTCCCAGAGTGCTAGGATTATAGTTGTGAGCTTTGTGCCTGGCCAGCTTATTTTAAAATAAAATAATTTTCATTAATTTATTAAAAACTTTAAAAATATGTTTTCTTTTTAATTTTTGGTCTACAATGACTAGATATAAACTTAAAGTTGAATATGCTTAAATATGCTAGTAACACTACTTCCTGTTTTTGAAACAGATATGCCTTCATGCCCTTAATAGATGATTCTGATGATGAAATTGAAGAATTCATGGTAACATCTGAAAATTTAAGTGAGTGACACACTTTCTTTTAAAATGACAATTGTATATATTATAGCAGACATATTGTACTTTTTAATGTTTTGATACTAAGGAAAAATGTATGTGTGTATGTCTGTTTGTTTATTTAAACTCCCCTAAAAATGGGATTCAAAATGGCAACTTGAAAACCTGGTTGTCACATTCTATTAACATTTTCCATATCTCATCCCTACATTTCCAAATGGTAAAGGCAGCACCTTGCCCAAAGCTTTCAGTGTTAATTCTTCTTTAGAAATAAAGAATATAATATTTTTCTTATTAGGTTATTAAATGTGGTTATTAAATTTCTAAAGAGAAAGGTTATTTTATAATTATATATATGTTTGCTATTTCTCATTGTAGCTGAAGGAATAAAATTAAGAGTCTCAAAATCAGTTTCCAATGGAACAGCTAAACCTACTTCTGATAACTTTGTGAGTATAGTGTGTATTTAATAGAATCTTAGTATTTAATACTTTTGAAATCTATAACTGTCATATTCATTGACTATCTGGAAAACAATTTTTATTAAGTTTTTTTGCTAAATAAGTATTACCAAGTCCTCACAGTAGTTGAGTCCTATAACTGTAGTATCTTTGTTGTAGATCTTCACTTCTCAACTGTTTTCTTAGACCAGCAGTATGAGCATCATCGGAGGGCTTGTTAGAAGTGCAGAATCTCAGGTTTGAATCTGAGTCTGCTTTGAAAGATTCTTTAGGTGATTCATATGCTCATTAAAGATTGCGAAGTTTTGTTACAATAAAACTTGTGTTAACTTTTTAGCATATTAAAGTGATTTTCAAGGCATCTTATTTTATTTTTATTTATTTATTTTTTTGAGACAGTCTTGCTCTGTCACCTGGGATAGAGTATAGTGGCACAATCACAGCTCATTGCAGCCTCAAACTCTTTGAGTTCAAGTGATCATCCTGCCTCAGCCTCCTGAGTAGCTGGGACTACTGGCATGCACCACAATGCCCAGCTGATTTTTCTTGTTTTTTGTAGTGAAAAGGTCTCACTATATTGCCCAGGCTGGTTTCAAAGTCTTCTGCTCAAGTGATCCTCCTATTTCAGCTTCCCAAAGTGCTGAGATTGCAGGTGTGAGCCACCACAGACAACCTGTGAAGCCATTTTAAATAATATTTGTTATCAGTTAAGAAGAGGACTTAGTGCTACCTATGCAGTTATCAAAATTTACAGAGTTTTTTTGAATCATGGAATCTAGAATAAAATGATAAAATATTGTCAAATATGAGTTGAAAAATATTTCATACATATTATTTATGTATAAAAGTGATAATTATGAAGCAAAATGGAAATGTCTATCATAAAGTTTTATACTTTGCTCTCCCATGATTAAATAGTATGTAAAAATTTATGCATGCATATATAAGTTCTACCAGGACAGATGCTATATGAAAACATTTTAATCTGTTGGATTGAGTAAATTCTCTAATTTTTATTTTTATTTCATTTAATTTTATTTTTTTGAGACAGTCTGACTCTGTTGCTCTGGGCTAGAATGTTGTGGTATCAGCCTACTTCATAACAACCTCAAACTCCTGGGTTCAAGCAATCCTTCTGCCTCAGCCTCATGCATAGTTGGGACCCCCCCACAATGCCCACCTAATTTTTCTGTTTTTAATAGAGATGGGGTCTTGCTCTTGCTGAGGCTCATCTCGAACTCCTGAGCTCAAGGGATCCTCCCAACTCAGCCTCTCAGTGTACTAGGATTACAGACCTGAGCTGCTGCACCTGGCCTAATTTTTATTTTTGATAATACAATAATTCTTTAAAATGTGTTCTTTGAATAGTTTTATGCTAATTTAATTAAACTTTTAAAAAATTACAGTAATTTTAATTATCTAGTGTTAGAGCTAATTACACTATCAGTTTGTTAGATATTTTTGTCTTATCTTACAGATGTGTCTCAGTTTATTTTAAAGCTTAGTATTTACAAATATGTCAAGAGAATACTTCTTCATTTCTCTAAAGTAAGTGCAATCAGCTTTTGATCAGAAATTAGGGATCTTATCTCTCATTGACTTAACTTCTACCTAAGATCCATTGCAGAGAATTGGGATTCTTCTTAATACTGGCTCAGCTGGCTTTGTTTCTCTCTAGGTAAGCAAAATGTGGTCAATACTAGAACAGATCAGATCATTCCATGGAGCCAGGTAGACAACAAAGACAAATTTTTATTTATTTTACATTATAAATCGAAATGTCAGGCTACCTTTCATTTTTCCTTCTCCTAGTGAAATAACTTTTAGCTTGTTTTTTGTTAAAAAATATATGTAGATGATAGAGATATAGATAAATACCCCAACTGACTCACTTATCTCCTAAAGGGAGATAAGTGTAAATACAGGTGATACAAATAAATAGACCTTTCTAAAGTTAGAATGTTTATACCATCAACTTCTTCTGTTGAAAAGTTATTGGCTTGGTGCCCAAAGCTCAGTGAGTAGGGCACTGGCCACATACACCGGGGCTAAAGAGTTTGAGACCGGCCTGGGCCTGCTAAACAACAGTGACAACTGTAACCAAAAATAGCTGGGCATTGTGATGGATGCCTGTAGTCCCAGCTACTTGGGAGACTGAGGCAAGAGGATTGCTTAAGCCCAAGAGTTTGAGGTTGCTGTGAACTGTGACACTACAGCACTCTACCGAGGATGACATAATGACACTCTATCCCCCCCCCGCAAAAAAAAAGCAAAAAAAGAAAAGTTACAAACTCATGACATAAAAACTTGAGAAAATTAGGAGGCATAATGAGAGTGGGAAAGCAAAAATACCAATTTTTTTTCTACCTTATAAGTCAGCTCTTAGTGTTTTTAGTATGGTTTCTTAGGACAAAAAATAACACATCTAACTGAAACTAAGAAGTGCAAAAGTCTGAAATCCAATTTTTATTTGTCTGTTTAAAAAAAAAACACTGACGGCTTGGCGCCTGTGGCTCAAGTGGCTAAGGTGCCAGCCACATACACCTAAGGTGGGGGGTTTGAATCCAGCCTGGGCCTGCCAAACAACAATGACGGCTGCAACCAAAAAATACCCTGGTGTTGTGGCAGGTGCCTGTAGTCCCAGCTACTTGGGAGGCTGAAGCAGAAGACTCGCTTGAGCCCAGGAGCTAGAGGTTGCTGTGAGCTGTGATACCACGGCATTCTACCCAAGGGGACAGCTTGAGGCTCTGTCTCAAAAAAAAAAAATAATTAAATAAATAAATAAATAAATAAAAACTGACATTATTTCTGTGTGGCATAAGTGCCACCTTCTTAGGACATATGTAGGAACTAAAAGAATGTCAAATATTTAAATTTAAATACTTAAATTTTACATACATTCTATTGGAAAAGTCTGCTTTCAGGTGATACTATAATATAAATATAAATATTTATTACTATAGGATGAAGATTTGAAGTGGGTAGAAGAAAATATTCCCTCCTCATTCACAGATGTGTAAGTATTCTCTTTGGGTCTAAACTTTAGGCTGTAGTTTTGAAAGGGTAGCTTTGTCACATGCTTTTCAAACCTTACACTTATATATGTTTTTGTAGGGTCCCATCACCAGTGAATGACTAATTTACTTCTTATGGAACCATAAAGAAAAACAAAGTCCTCCCTTAGTCTCTCTTTCTCCTTCTTTTTTCACTATGCAAAAACTATTCTAAAACTAGTGGTCTGGCTCAGTGCCTATGGCTCAAGCAGCTAAGGCGTCAGCCACATACACCTGAGCTGGTGGATTCAAATCCAGCCTGGGCCCACCAAACAACAATGACAGCTGCAACCAAAAAATAGCCAGGCGTTGTGGTGGGCGCCTGTAGTCCCAGCTACTTGGGAGGCTGAGACAGGAGAATCGCTTGAGCCCAGGAGTTAAAGGTTGCTGTGAGCTATGATGCCACAGCACTCTACCCAGGGCGACAGCTTGAGACTCTGTCTCAAAATAAACAAATTAATTAATTAAATTTAATTTAATTAAATTAAAAAAATATGAGTGGCCTATAACCAACTTTTTCTGATCTGTAATTATCAGGATTATTTTAATTTGTTTTAGCTTTCTTTATGGAAAATGTCAAACATGTAAAATGTTCTATTTTTTAGAACACATATAACCATAGTACATGTATTTTAGGGGAAGCTTTTGTTTTAATTTTTGAAGTTTTAAAATCATTTTTTAAATTCCAGATTAATATAATCTGGAATTAGAATTAGGTTACATTGCTTGCATTTGTTAGGAAAAGTCTGAGTAGTATTTGAGTCCTTCACCCAGGAGGCATATACCCCTACATTGTACCCATTAGGTGAGAGCTTATTGAACCCCTTACTTCCGTCCTTCCTCCCCCCTTCTTGAATTTAATTGTGATTTTCCTCTCATGTGGGCCTGTACTTGTTCATCTTCTAGTTTCAAATTAATACTGGCTTCACGGTTTGCTTGCTTTGCTGTTTTTCCCTTCTTGAGATACTTTACTAAGGAGAATATTCTTCAGCTCTATCCAGGCAAATACCAAAGATGCAAAGTCGCCATCTTTTTTATGGTTGAATAGTATTCCATGGCTTACATATAAAACAGTTTTGAATTTTTTAAATTTTAATTATTATGCATATGTCACAGTTGCATATCTTCATAGGGTACATGTGACATTTTGATATAGGCATAAAATGTGAATTAATCAAATCAGGGCAATTGGGTATCCATCACCTCAGAAATTTATCATTGTGTCATGAACATTCCAATTCCATTCTTTTAGTTATTTTAAAGTATACTCTAACTTGTTGGTTATAGTCACTTTGTTGTGTATCAAATAGTGTTCATTCTAACTAACTGTTTTTATTAACCATTCCCATTAACAATCCCCATTTTTTCCTCCACTCCTTCAACCCTTCTTAGTCTCTGGTAACCATCATTCTACTCTCTGTCTCCATGAAAGCAACTGTTTTTTCCTATATAGTTCCAATATATGTGAAAACAAAAGAGATTTGTCTTTTTTTTTTGGCTGGGGCTGGGTTTGAACCCGCCACTTCCAGCATATGGGACCAGTGCCCTACCCTTTTGAGTCACAGGCGCTGCCTTGTCTTTTTTTTTTTTTTATTCCAAAATATTAAGGGGGTGTAAATATATATAGCTGCACCGTAGGTGTGGTCCCATCAACTACTCTCCCTCCACCAATCATATGGGACTTTTCTTAAACTGATAGAAGCCATCTACAACAAACCCATAGCCAATATATATATATATTTTGAGACAGAGTGTCACTATGTTGCCTTTGGTAGAGTGCTGTGGAGTCATAGCTCATAGCAACCTCAAACTCTTGGGCTTAAGTGATTCTCTTGCCTCAGCCTCCCAAGTAGCTAGGGCTACATGTGCCTGCTATTTTTTGGTTGGAGTTGCCATTATTGTTTAGCAGGCCTGGGCCAGGCTTGAACCCATCAGCCTTGAACCTACCAGCCTCCCCAGATGTGGCTGGTGCCCTACTCACTGAACTATGGGCACTGAGCCAAATATTTTTGTTCCATGGATACCTTTTATGCTCAAGTTGAGGCTGTTAGTGTACCCATCACCTGAATAATGTTCATTATACCTGATAGGTAGTTTTGTTTTGTTTTGTTTTGTTTTTTATTAGAGACAGAGCCTCAAGCTGTTGCCGTGGGTAGAGTGCTATGGCATCACAGCTCACAGCAACCTCCAACTCCTGGGCTTGAGTGATTCTCCTGCCTCTGCCTCCCAAGTAGCTGGGTACAGGTGCCTGCCACAACGCCTGGCTATTTTTGGTTGTAGCCGTCATTGTTGTTTGGTGGGCCAGGCTGGATTCGAACCTGCCATCTTAGCTGTATGTGGCTGATGCCTTAGCTGCTTGAGCCTGATAGGTAGTTTTTTATCCCTCCCCACCTTCCCCTCTCCCCTCTTGTTGATTTCCTAAAACTTGTAAATCTCTTTGTGCCTGTCTGGTATCTTCTTTTATAGAATGACTTCTTTTCCATTTGGTAGATATCCAGTAGTGGGACGGCTGGGTCAAATGATAAGTCTACATCTGTTTCTTTGAGGAATATCCCTACCTGTACTGTCTTCCCATAGGGGTTGTCCTAATTTGTAGTCCCACCATTTATTTTTTTTTTATTTTTTTATTTTTTTTGAGACAGAGCCTCAAGCTGTCCCCCTGGATAGAGTGCTGTGACATCACAGCTCACAGCAACTTCCAACTCCTGGGCTCAAGCGAGTCTCTTGCCTCCGCCTCCCAAGTAGCTGGGACCACAGGCGCCCGCCACAACGCCCGGCCATTTTTTGGTTGCAGCTGTCATTGTTGTTTGGCGGGTCCGGGCTGGGGATTCAAACCCACCACCTTAGGTGTACGTGGCTGGCGCCTTAGCCGGTTGAGCTATAGGCCAAGATAAATTCTTTATGGCGTTGCCTGTGGCTCAAAGGAGTAGGGCACTGGTCCCATATACCAGAGGTGGTGGGTTCAAAACCCAACCCGGGCCAAAAACTGCAAAAAGCAAACAAACAAACAAAAAAACCCTGATAAATCCTTTATATTGCAAATAAGACCCTCCTAATCTACTTGATTCTCTACGCTTTATCAGCAGGTGACTTCTTTCTGGCTCTGTTTTTCATCCATAAAATAAGATGGCTTTACCTGATGATGTTTAATCTTCCCTCCAGCTTGACCTTTTTCTTTTCTGAGGCAGAGTCTCACTATGTCACACTTGGTAGAGTGCTATGGCATCACAGCTCATAGCAACCTCAAACTCTTGGGCTTGAGTGATTCTGTTGCCTCAGCCTCCCAAGTAGCTGGGACTATAGATGTCCACCACACCTGGCTATATTTTTGTTGCAGTTTTGGCTGGGGCCGGGTTCAAACCCGCCACCCTTGGTATATGGGGCTGGTGCCCTACCCACTGAGCCACAGGTGTTGCCCGCCCAACTATTTTTTTTTTCTTTTTGTAGGGACAGAGTCTCATTTTATTGCCCTCAGTAAAGTGCTGTGGCGTCATCATACAGCTCACAGCAACCTCCAGCTCCTGGGCTTAGGTGATTCTCTTGCCTCAGCCTCCTGAGTAGCTGCCACAACACCTGAGCCATAGGTGCCGCCCGCCCAGCTACTCTTTGGTTGCAATTATCATTGTTATTTAGCAGGCCCAGCCCAGGCTTAAACCCACCAGCCTCAGTAAATGTGCCCAGTGCCCTACTCACTGAGTTATGGGCACTGAGTCCAGTTTGAAATTTTTATGATTCTCTAATTATGGGTTTTAAGCACACCTGTAGCAGAAAATCTCTATCCTCTTAGTTCAGCCTAATTTTCTCGGAGCAGAGTTTTTCTGCTGTAGAGGTGAGCTCAAGCTCATCTTTTTTTTTTTTTTTGAGACAGAGTCTCACTTTGCTGCCCTTGGTAGAGTGCCATGGCATCATAGCTCACAGAAACCTCAAACTCTTGGGCTCAAGTGATCCTCTTGCCTTAGCCTACTGAATAGCTGGGACTATAGGCACCCAGCACAACACCTGGCTAGTTTTTTTAGAGATGGGGGTCTTGCTCTTGCTCAGGCTGGTCTCAAACTCCTGAGCTCAGGCAATTCATTTGCCTTGGCCTCTCAGAGTGCTAGGATTAAAGGCATGAGCCATCATGCCCGGCCTAAGTTCAGTATTTTTATTTAGCTTCAGTCCTCTTTAGGTCTAGGTCTAAAGAAAGGCTGTGCTTGTTTAGGGACAGCTGGGGAGAGGGGTCAGGCTTTTGCTTCTTTTTTATTTTTTTTGAGTCAGAGCCTCAAGCTTTCACCCTGGGTAGAGTGCTATGGCATCACAACTCATAGCAATTTCCAACTCCTGGGCTCAAGCGAGTCTCCTGCCTCCGCCTCCCAAGTAGCTGGGACTATAGGCACCTGCCACAATGCCTGGCTACTTTTTGGTTGCAGCCATCATTGTTGTTTGGCGGGCCCGGGCTGGATTTGAACCCGCCAGCTTAGGTGTATGTGGCTGGTGCCTTAGCCGCTTGAGCCAGGCTTTTGCTTCTGCCAGGCCATCTAAGCATTGCAATCAGGGTGTAGGCTTGGGCATGGGCCTACTAGGGCAGGTTAGCATGGGACTGTGGTGGCTGCTTTTAGCAGAACCTGGAAGCATGTGCTGGACAGAGGCACAGAATCAAGAATGTGGGGTCCAAAAGAGCTTCTTGGAAATTGTTTAGGCTAGTGCATCAAAATACGTGATATAAGCTGGGCTCAGTGGCTCACATCTGTAATCCCATCACTTTGGGAGGCCGAGGTGGGAAGATCACTTGAGGCCAGGAGTTTAGGACCAGGCTGGGCAACATAGCCAAGATTCCCTTTCTACAAAAAATTAGAAAAAAATTAGCTGGGCATGGTGGTGCACACCTGTAGTATTAGCCACTCCAGAGGCTGAGGCAGGAGGATCGCTTGAGCCCAGGAGTTTGAGGTTGCAGTGAGCTATCATGATGCCACTGCATACTACCCTGTGTGACACAGTGAAACCCTAACTCAATATAAAAGAAAGAGAAAGAAAGAGATAGAAACTGGTAGAACTACAAGGAGAAATTGATGAAGCCACTATCACAACTGGAGATGTTAACACTCCTCTATTAGTAATTGACCGATCCAACAGGCAGGAAATCAGCAGGGATGATTACATACATCAGTCAGCTAGATGTATTTGACATCTATACTCTATATCAGTGATATTTAACCAGTGTGGTATGGCACACTGGTGTACCGTGAAAGGACCTTAGGTGTGCTGCAAAAATTTTCAAAGATCATTAATTAAGTTATTTTTGAAAGAAGTCTGAAAGTATATCCTTTTTCTTTACTCTTTTTTTAATGAACATAATTTAAGTGTGCCCTGGAAGTTTATCTATAGGGTCAAGTGTGCCGTGAGATAAAAGAAAAGGTTGAAAAACACTGGTTTACATCCAGCAACAGCAGAATACACATTCTTCTCAAGTTCACTTGGAACATTCACTCAGACAGACCACATTCTGGTCCATAAAACACACCTGAACTAATTTAAGAGTATAGAAATCATACAAAGTGTGCTCTCAGGTCTCATAGAATTAAACTAGAAATCAATAACAGAGAGATAGCTGGAAAATTCTGAAATATTTGGAGATTAAACAAAATACTTGTAAATGATACATGATAAAAGAAGACTCAAGAGAGAGGAAAAGTATTTTGAACTAAAAGAAAATGAAAATATAACTTATTGAAATTTGTGGAATGTAGGGAAAGTTTTGCTTTGGGGGGAAATTTATAACATATTGGAATAGAAGAAAAATCTAAAATCAATAATGTAGGCTTCCACCTTGCAGAAATTGGCCAGGTATGGTGGCTCATGCCTGTAATCCTAGCACACTCGGAGATCAAGGTGCTTGAGGACAGGAGTTCAAGACCAACCTGAGTAAGAGCAAGACCCTATCTGTATAAAAAGAAAAAATTAACAATTTTAGTGGCATGTTCCTAGAGTTGCAGCTACTTGGGAAGTGGAAGCAGGAGAATCACTTGAGCCTAGGAGTTTTGAAAGAAGTTCAAAGTATATCCTTTTGCAGTGAGCTGTGATGATGCCACTGCACTCTAGCCAGGGTGAAGAGACACTGTCTCCAACAACAAAAAAATTAGAGCAGAAATCAAAAAAATTGAAAATAGGAAATTAATAGAGAAAGTCACTGAAATCAAAAGCTGATTCTTTCAATAAAATTCATATACCTCTAACCAGGCTAGCCAACAGAAAAAGAGAGAAGACAGAAATTACTAATATCAGAAATGAAAGAGAAGCCATCACTATTGATCCTATGAACATTAAAAGGATAATAAGGGAATATGATGAACAACTGTATGCCCACAAATTGATAGCCTAGACCAGTGGTTCTCAACCTTCCTAATGCCGCGGCCCTTTAATACAGTTCCTGTGGGTTGAGAACCACTGGCCTAAATGAAAAGGATCAATTCCTTAAAAGACATAAGCTCTGCTCAGTGCCTATAGCTCAAGTGGCTAGGGCACCAGCCACATACACTGGAGCTGGTGGGTTCGAATCCAGCTTGGGCCCGCCAAACAACCATGATGATAAAAAAAACCAAAAAAAAAAAAAAAAAAGGCGGCACCTGTGGCTCAGTGGTAGGGTGCTGGCCCCATATATTGAGGGTGGTAAGTTAAAACCCAGCCCTGGCCAAACTGCAACAAAAAATAGCCGGGCGTTGTGGCAGGCGCCTGTGGTCCCAGCTGCTTGGGAGGCTGAGGCGAGAGAATCACCTAAGCCCAAGAGCTGGAGGTTGCTGTGAGCTGTGATGCTACAGTACTCTACCAAGAGTGACATATTAAGACTCTGTCTCAAAAAAAAAAAAAAATAGCCGGGCGTTGTGTCAGGTGCTTATATTTCCTAGCTACTTGGAAGGCTGAGGCAAGAGAATCGCTTAAGCCCAAGAGTTTGAGGTTGCTGTGAGCTGTGATGTCATAGCACTCTACCCAGGGTGACATAATGAGACTCTGTCTCAAAAAAAAAAAAAAAAAGAAAGAAAGAAAAGAAAGGAAAGAAATGCCTGGAATGTAGAGTTAGAAGGGACCATGGCGATGACCCAGGGGTTCAAGGCAACCCTTACCCTTTGTGACTGTGGGTTAAGTGTGTGAGGGATATAGGCATGTGTGTATGTGGGGGTGTGTGTGTGCAAAGCAGTATATATCTGCACGTATGTGTGTGTGCAAGTGTGGGACGTGTGTGGGAAGTGTACTTGCGTATGGTAGAGCAGAGTGGTTGTCTGGTGGATACTATGAGAGAGCTGTCCTGTTGGCTGGTTTGCACTTTAGGAAATCCTACTGTGCCTCCTGGATGCTTCTGGTCAGCTTCCTGTTAGACATGGCAGTCAGGGCAATGGCCAGACAACTCCAGCTCTGCTCCAAATCAGGTGAGTCTGGGGCCCAGCCCCTAATCCTTGCCTCCAGAAGAATTTTTCCCGCTTCACCCTCCCCCCCATCCTCTAACATTCCCAGGCCTTGTTTTCATCAGTCCATATTCCTCTGAGGGTAGCAGAAGCAGTCCTGGAGCAGGAGTCGGGTAGTCCCTGCGCCTAGGGGCTCCTCTGCTGGCTCATGTACTAATCTAATCTTTGGCCAGTCCTTGTCCTGGCTTTCAGGTTCTTCATCTGCGCTGCCTCCCTCTTCTGGGAGGATCAGGTACTACAGTGGGAATGTTGGCGGGAGAGATGAAAAATTACCCCAAACAGAGCTGCTGGTTTAAAATATAGTAAAATATTTCCATGTAATATTTTGCTTAAAAAAAGGGTCCCAATGCTCATCAATTTGTATCCAACTATATAGTCCTACTGTTGCATGTTAAGGGATGAGAAAAGGAAGCCCCAAAGAGAGAGACTTGCCTTAACCACATGTTGGGTCTGAGATATAGCCTGGAGGAGACCCCAGCCTTTTTTGGTTTTGAGACAGTGTCTCAGTTTGTCACCTTTGGTAGAGTGCTATGGCGTCATGGCTCACAGCAACCTCTAACTCTTGGGCTCAAGCGATTCTTCTGCTCAGCCTCCCAAGTAGCTGGGACTACAGGTGCCCACCACAATGCCTGGCTGTTTTTAGAGACAAGGTCTCGCTCTGGCTCAGGCTGGTCTTCAACCTGTGAACTCAGGCAGTCCACCTGCCTCAACCCTCCAAGTGCTGGGATTACAGCCACTGCACCTGGCCCTGAGACCCCAGTCTTTGATCTAGTTACTAGCCCAGGGAAGCAGCAGCAACTCTCTGGGACCTCAGGAACCCTTCTGCAGGGTGGTAGGGTGCAAGATTTAGGAGTATAAGTTCTTTTTTTTTTGAGACAGAGCCTCAAGCTGTCCCCCTGGGTAGAGTGCCGTGGCATTACAGCTCATAGCAACCTCCAACTCCTAGGCTCAAGCGATTCTCTTGCCTCCACCTCCCAAGTAGCTGGGACCACAGGTGCCCACCACAACGCCTGGCTATTTTTTGGTTGCAGCCATCATTGTTTGGCGGGTCCAGGCTGGGGATTCGAACCCGCCACCTTAGGTGTACGTGGCTGGCGCCTTAGCCAGTTGAGCTATAGGCGCCGAGCTGGGAGTATAAGTTCTAACCTTGGTCTCTGGGCAGGAGCTGACCTGAATGACTTTGCTGTTTTCACCACCTTTGGCCTGGCCTCAGCCCTGCTCCTAGGTGTGGATGGGTTTCTGAATGGGTTTCTCACAGTCATCTATGTGTCAGCTGCTTCTCTTCGCCTATGCTTTTATTCAACTGGTGAGTGGAACCCAAGTAGTCTTATGACTGAGACCACAGCAAAGGGAAAGAGGCTGTTGGATGCCAGGAGCCTGGGTTGTGGTTACTGACTCCTTTTTTGTTTGTTTGTATTTAAGTCAGAATCTCTCTCTGTTGTCCTGGGTAGAGTGCTATGGTGTTATCATAACTCACAGCAACCTCAAACTCATTTTTCTTTTTTTTTGAGACAGAGTTTCATTATGTCACCCTCGGTGGAGTGTTGTGGTATCACAGCTCACAGCAACCTCAAACTCTTGGGCTAAAGCGGTTCTCTTGCCTCAGTCTCCCAAGTAGCTGGGACTATAGGCACCCACCACAATGCCCAGCTATTTTTTTGTTATAGTTGTTGTTGTTTCAGCTGGCCCAGGCCTAGTTTGAACCCACCAGCCCCAGTGTATGTGGCTAGCACCCTAGCTGCTGAGCTACAGACACTGAGCCGACCTCAAATTCTTGAGCCTGAGCAATCCACTTGCCTCAGCCTCCTGAGGAGCTGGGACTAAAAGTACCTGCCACTATGCCTGGCTAGTTTTTTTCCATTTTAAGTAGAGATGGGGTTTTGTTCTTGCTCAGGCTGGTCTGGAATTCCTGAACTTGAGCAATTCATCCTCCTTGGCCTCCGAGAGTGGTAGGATTACAGGCATGAACCACGTGTGCCTGACCCCTTTTTTGGAGTCTTTTTCCTTCCTCCTTCAGTGCCTCATGCCCCAGGCCCACGGGAGGCTGCAGGCTACACTGCAGGCTACACTGCAGGCTACACCTGGTCTGGGAGGCAGGGGCCCTCATTTCTTGGAGCAGCTGTACTTCTTTCCTACTGTGTAGCCTGTGATCTTGGGATGGAACACATTAATTCACAGATGCTAGAACTGAGGTTTTGCTTTTGTTACCCACAAGCAGATGGAGAAACCATGTTCTGGGGAAGGCAATTGCCTTACCTAATGTCACAAAGTGAGGGAGAGCAGGTAAAGCACAGGGACTAGAGTAGCAGATATCAAAGGGCCTTTTCTGCAGAGACTCCCTACCAGCTAGGGCATACCCTGGTCCTAGCTGGCTGCTGCTTTCCCTTGGAAACCCAATGCGAAACCCACAAGTGGATTATTTTCTGTTTATGAATAAATGATTTATAGCCTGCCACTGCTCCTGGGTTTAACATTTTTGTATCTTGCATAGGGAGAGACCCATAGAGAGAGGGACTTGCTTCATTTAGGTAACTTTATAGCAGATGGAAGTGGCTAATCCCCAGTTTTTCTTTCCCTGACAGGAGTCCCTTTCACATATAAGGGTCTACCCTGCCCCTATGCTTCCTGTGTTTTGGCTTCCACCTCCCTTCTGACCAAAGGCAACTCATTAATTCTCTGCTGCATGGCCTCACTCATGATTCTGTTTATGATGGACCAGAGCTACTACCCGAATGATGAAATCCTGGAGTCTGAGAACTGGAAAAAGATGGTTTATTTGGGAGGTGAGTAGAAATATCACTAGTGGTGGGTTTATTATCACTTGCCCCTCATTGCCACCCTGTACCTCTCCTTGGCCATCCCTATTGCCCTGACCCTGTTTTATTTTTCCCCATAGAATTGGTCATTGATCATCATCTGACATCATATATATTTGTTGGATTTTTTTAGTTGTCTATAAACCCTAAACTTACCACCAACAAAGGGCTCTCTTTTATTCATACTATAATCCTCAGTGCTCAGAATTGTGTCAGTCACATAGTGGGTGCTCAGTTAGTATTTGTTGATAGTTATTGAGTTCACTAGAAATTTAGGGAGCACCTGCCATGTCCTGGGTACTGGGAATCAGACTGGTAAATTAGACAAACAGTTCCTGCCTCAGTATCAGGAAAGACTGACACCAAATAAATCAGAAATAACTAGAAACACATAATTTTGATGTATGTAAAATTGTGAAAGTATAGGGTGCTCTGAGAGGGTGTCAGAGGGTGACCTGATTTAGACTGGGATGATCTGAAGGGGGAAAGGATCCTTAAGGAGGTGACATTTAAGTGAGACCTATAGGGTGAGTGGCCAGGTGTGTGGGACGAAGAGGAAATGGTACGCTGTGATGCTGAGGTCAGAGGCACTGGGTGTTTTTGTGTTTCAGCAGTGTGGCTGAAACCTGCTGAGAGACAGCCAGTGACACAGAGGCCAGCCATGTAGGCAGACGGGGCAGGATTTGGGATTTGATCCTAAAGGCAGATGAAAAGTCTTGGAAGGGATTAATGCAGGGAAGTGATATGACTGGAGCAGCAGTTCTCAATGACCACTTTGCAATGTGGAGAATCTATTGTAGGGGATGGAGAAAGGCGGTAGGAAAATCAATGTTTTGTTCAGAGAAGGGGTGATAGTGGCAGTGGAGATGAACAGAAGTGATTGGATTTGAGATAACTGTTGGAAGTAGAGTTGATGTCAAGGATGAAGGTTTAGAAGGTAAACAATTAGACACTGGGTTTCAGGCCCTATAGCCCCCATCATGCTGAAGCCCTGGATGTCTCCCTAGAGATTTTCCTGATTGAGGCCTTCCTTTCAGGAACATCAATTTTTCTTCCATTAAAACATGCCTATGTAGGCCGGCACCTGTGGCGCAGTGAGTAGGGTGCTGGCCCCACATACCAAGGGTGGTAGGTTCGAACCCGGCCCCAGCCAAACTGCAACAGAAAAATAGCCGGGTGTTGTGGTGGGCACCAGTACTCCCAGCTACTCGGGAGGCTGAGGCAAGAGAATTGCCTAAGACCAAGAGCTGGAGGTTGCTGTGAGCTGTGACATTACAGCACTCTACTGAGGGCAACAAAGTGAAACTCTGTCTCAAAAAAACAAACAAACAAACAAACAAAAAACCATGCCCATGTAAATAAGACAAACATGTAGGACAGTGGTTCTCAACCTGTGGGTCACGACCCTTTTATCAGATATTTATATTACTATTCATAACAGTAGCAAAATTACAGTTATGAAGTAGCAACAAAAATAATTTTATGGTCGGGGGTCACCACAACATGAGGAACTATATTAAAGGGTTGTGGCTTTCAGAAGGTTGAGAACCACTGATTTAGGAGGATGCTGAATGTCTTCCGTTATTCCCACGTTGTGAGTCCACTCTAGTTTGTACTTGCCTTCTCCTTATGGTTCATACCTTTAGTTGCATTGGTACCAACAACCCTACCCAGGTTCTAGGTGCTGGCTCCTCCTACACCTTACATGGCAGAGGCAGGTGGTGAGGAGCACCTGGGTTTGAAGCTAAACAGACCTGAGTTCAAGTTCTAACTCCAGCATACATTAGTTGTATAAACTTGGGCTAATACCTACTGTTTTGAGCTCAATTTTCTTCATCTGTAAAATGAAGGCAATAATCCCTACTTTGCAGGAGTGTAGTGATTCACTGAGATAATAAACAAAATGCTCTGGCATAGATATGTACTGCAAATGGTCATTTCTAGCCACCTTCTTCTCCCCTTTTCCTATCTCACAGTGACAACACTTCCCACAGTGTTCTTTGCTGCTGTGGATATACTGACCCCCTTGGCCTGCCTCTGATCCCTTTGCTGTGTGAGTTAAGGAGGAACCTGCACTTCAGAGATGTTGATGCCAGTTAACATCAGAGGCTTACTGGGCAGATTTCATTCTGTCTGCTGTTGCTACTTCTTCTACCTGGAGTACAGCCCATCACCTTTTTAAACAAAGGTCCCTTCTCCGCATAGAGCTGTACATCTAAGCTGGCTGTGACCAGCTTCTGAGACCTCTGTCACATATTTTCTAGGACAACTCTGGTTTTCAATATTGTCTCCTTGCCTTAACAGATCAACGACTGTTCCTGAAATGCAGTATTCCAAAATTTCAGTAGATATCCTTAATTGCTTCTTACTCCTAGAAGTGGTCTTCTGTCAGAACCTACGTTCTGATTTCCCTTACAGGCTATGTGGTGGTTATTACTGTACAAATGCCATTGGTCCATACTCCCCTACTCTCTTTATGCTCTCTGAGGCAGTATATAAGTGTCTAGTTTTTAAGAGTCAGGCAGACGTGGGTTTGAATCAGGACCTTGTGCAAGTTATTTCTGTTTCCTCATTCACAAAACAGACTTAATTCCAAATCACAGGATTATTGTGCAGTGTAAGTGAAACAATTTATACAAAGCATTTAGCAGAATGTCTAGTGCAAAGAAGATATCCCACTAATGTGGGTGCCTTTTTGCCTTTTGATGATAAATCTGAGATTCTAATTGTGTTGGGAGTCCCCAAGACCACCTGAGGTTTGTACTCATGGCTAAGATTGATGATAGCAAAAGGAAAGAAAGCAAAATCAGCAAAGGTGCAGGGGATAAAGTTCGGAGGAAGCCAGGAGCAAGCTTTCATGAGTTGTCTGCAGTGGAGTCACACATGATTCATTTAATTTCTCCAGTACACTGGCTCAGCACCTGTAGCTCAAGCAGCTAAGATGCCAGCCATATACACTAGAGCTGGTGAGTTTCAATCCAGCCCGGGCCTGCCAAACAACAATGACAACTACAACCAAAAAATAGCCAGGCGTTGTGGTGGGCGCCTATAGTCCCAGCTACTTGGGAGGCTGAGGCAAGAGAATTGCTTAAGTCCAGGAGTTGGAGGTTGCTGTGATGCCACGGCACTCTACCCAGGGTGACAGCTTGAGGCTCTGTCAAAAATAAATAAATAAATAAATAAATAAATAATTTCTTCAGCACTGAATTGAGATAACACATGTGAAGTTTGTACCATGGAAGCTGATCACAGACTCAATGCCCAAGATTTTATTGTGGGATGGTCACATAGGCAGCATCTACCTAACACATACCAAAATTCCAGACTCCCAGAAGGAAAGCAGGTGTTACCACTGTCCTTGTCTAGGCACAGTGATCCACTCCTATCAGTTAAGGGAAGTTTTATATTGCTGTGAAAAACTGTTACTATTCAAGTTCCCAGCCAGTAATCAAGGGTCAACCTCAAGAACAGGCCTTTCTAAGCATAGCAGTCTCAGGCTTGCTGTATAAACTCTTTTCTGCATACATGTAATACTGTATTGGCTATTATCATGTGTTAAACATAAAACAATTAAGATTTTATTTATTGATTGATTGCTACATAATAAGGAATCTGGGCAACTCAAATTTAATTTTAGCTAGGACTGATTTTGGCTATGTGACAAAGTGGAAGCTGAGATTGCTAGGCTGTACTTGACTAGAAACTTATATTTATCTACTAAACTTAGAGGCAGGACTGCTATCTTTTTTGTCTCTTAGGCACTGTGAATAAAAAATGAAGGCTGAGAGAGGAGAGGGTGGATGGCATGCATGGCGGTTTCCTAACATTGCATATCCACATTTGTCTTCTTCCAGGTGTCATCATGCTGTTTTTCTCCCCACACTCTCTAACTGCCTTCTACTGCCTGATGTGGTCGCTCTCCTACATCTTCTTTCCCGGTGCTCTGTGGGGCAAGGCAGCCTGTCTTAGGATACAGTACCAAGTATGCTAAACGGCTCTACCAACTCCCACCAGCCTCTGCGGGGTTTGTGTCAGCACACATGCTCATTAAAGCTCTCCTTCTACCCATGTTGTCATGCACTAGATACATGGATCTCTGTCTCCTGGAACAACCTACAGTAGGGCCAGTGGCTTTCACTTCTTTCTCTTTATTCAGGGTTCTAACTCCCTTGGGGAACAATACAAGTTTATGTCAAACAGAACAGATTTCTCCGCCCAAAGCTAAATGTGGGCTGGGTTTGAGTTACAGCTCTATTACTAGCTGGGTGACCCTTGGAAAGGAATGAAACCCTTCAGGATTGGCCTGATCAGTCCTATCTGATCATCATTACCCATTGGTGGGATGGAGCTTCCTAAAGCAGACTCTGGCCCTGAGAGCAGAGCTAATCACAGGGCTATCATTTTGCCCAATTTTGTGCGTACAATTTTGTAATATAAAAATTCTGTATCTAGGTGGGTGCAGTAGCTCACTCCTGCAATCCTAGCACTCCACTTTGGGAGGCTGAGGCGGGTGGATCGCTTGAACTCAGGAGTTCAAGACCAGCCTGAACAAAAGCGAGACCCTGTCTCCACTAAAAAGAAAAAAAACTAGCTGGATGTTGTGGCAGGTGCCTATAGTCCCAGCTACTCGGGAGGCTGAGGCAAGTAGATTGCTCAAGCTCAAGGGTTTGAAGTTGTTGTGAGCTATGATGCCATGGCACCCTACTCAAGGTGAAAGAGTAAGACTCTGTCCCAAACAAAAAGAAATTCTGTATCTTAACATGGCAGTCCCCAAACATTTTGGCATTAGGGTCTGGTTTCATGGAAAACCATTAATTATTCCGAGGACAAGGACGAAGGTGGCATTAAATTCTCATAAGGAGTGCATAATGTAGATCTCTTACATGGACAGTTTACAGTAGAGTTTGCACTCCTATGAGAATCTAATGCCTCCCCTGTGAAGAGTGAAATCTCACAGCTGTATGCTCTCTTTAAGCCCCAGAGGCAGGTGGACAGACTTCTGTGAAAGGCAACTCTGTTGATGACCCGGTATCCCTGGTCAGCATGGAACAGGGCCTGGGGATTAGGGCATAAAAAC
>CAUYTI010031741.1:0-22054 GCA_963575145.1 Galago senegalensis | reverse complement strand
GAAAGTAATGTTGCTGTTTTTTTTTTTTTTAACCAAGATTAAGCAAAATAATAATGATAAATAAAAAAAGAGAAAAACTATTCTGTTCCATACATCTACCTCTCTGTTTTTGTGCCCATACCATGCTGTTTTGATCACTATGTATTTATAGTACAGTCTGATGTCTGATAGCATGATTCCTCCTGCTTTGTTTTTATTTCTGAGTAATGTCTTAAAGTTAAAAGGAACAAATTGCTATTTCCTGCTCTTAAACATGTCCAGGAAGTCTAACACAAATTATATTTGCAAATAAATAATAAGCTGATTCAAAGGGAGTGGGCATGCATTGATATTCTGCCCACAGCCTAACAGAGCAAATAAGACCAAAGTCAAGACCCAGTTTTCAGAGAAGACCTCTCAAGTGACACCATCCATTTTGAATGGTTCTGGGTTTATTCACGCACAGGAAGTGGATGGAAAAATGGGTTTTGCTGATGTTAATTATTTCTGTTCTATGAGGAAACTCTTATATCCCCTGACTGTCAAATAATTGGGCTAAAAGCTCAAAACTTGTAGTCCCCATAGGTCATAAAGACAGAAAGATGTTGCCCTGAAAAGAATAAGAATGTGTTCATGTTCCATACATTTTCATGGAGTCCCTGTTCTGTGATAGTCACTTTGTGAGATACTAGAGGCACACAGGTGAATGCAAGAGTGGTTGCTGAGGGAGACTTGACAAGGTCATCACATGCCTGGCTGGTAGGTGTCAGCATAAAGGCATGCACATAACAGTAAAGTGCATTCTACAGTCTTGAGGTGCAGGGTGTTGTCAGGTGTAGAATGGCAGGTCACTCCCTGCAGAGTAGGCTAGTTCTTAGCTATGGAAAGAACCAACTGTTATAAGTCCAATTCATCTGGAGGGGAAATAGTGAAGACTTTAAAAGTTGGTAAGCACAAAGCATCATGGGAACTCTGGGGCAACCTCACAGTGGTAGAATTGGAAAGGAGTCCTAGGGGAAGTGACATTTTTGTTGAGTCTTAAGATAGAAATTGGCCAGAGAAAAGGGTGGGTGGTGGCTGGAGGGGCCCATCGAGTGCAGGGCCCATGAGCAGTTCACTGCAGCTAGATTCTGAAGTGCCTGACAGAGGTGGCAGTGCCCTGGGAGAAGGGGCAGCGAGGCTATGGTGGCACACTTGTGTGGGCAGAGGCAAAGCTCTGAAAGATGATAAGCCAAATAGGTTTGCATTTTAAGGTTTGCACTGCTCAAACACCAGTGAGGACAACAGGATATGGAGGGACAAGACTTGAGATCTAGAAATGATTGTGGAGGCTGATGAGACATCTAGGTAAGAGAATGAGGGTCTGGACAAATTGGAGAAATATTTATAAAGTAAAATTGGAGGGACTCATAGTGACTTAATGGGGTAGAGAGAGTGATGGAAAAGTCTAAACTTGTAGGTTCTGAACTTTGATGACTGGCAATAGCCTCACAAGCTACAGCTCAGTATGGAAGGGGCTCCAGAGAAAGAGGTGGGTGACACTCTCCCTGGAGATGCCCAGGAAGTGGTCAGGTGCTTGTTTCTGGAACTGGAGAGAAGAATTTGAGAGGATTCCAGAAAGCATCATGACTTTAATTAAGGAGTGTGTAAGGGGGTGAGCAGGGAGCCAAGAATTTCATCCAACAAAGAAAGAGGGAGCCATGAAGAAGCTAGACAAGGGAAGGTGGGACGACCCAGAGGACAGCGGAAGCAGCAGGGAAGGGGAGGGCCATGGATGCTGGCCTGCTTCAGGGACTGTATTTTCTGGTTTTAAATTAAATAATAAGAAAATACGCACACCCAGAGATACACTTTAAAGCTCAGGGACAGCATGTGGGGTAGTCAGGCCTGATGTCTTCAATTCGCTTGAAGAAGCAGATGCAAAACAACTTGGCAAAAGTGATGAGAGGAGAATAAGAAAGTATTTAAATTGATAGAATTTTTACTTAATTCAAGAAAATATTTTAATTTTTAATATTTAAAGAGAAAAGAAAGAGATAGGGAGAAAATTCTGACCAAAGACAGAAGAATTATATGAAATTGTCAGGCTTGCCAAATGTAAACACCATCCCTTGTGATGGTGCAGCTCTGCAACGTGGTGTAATTATTTTTTTTACCACGTTGGCAATCAGCCTTGAGATTTGACATAGAGAAGGTGGACTTGAGCAGAGACACAAGGCTGAATTCTGCTTGGCCGTGCTGAGTAACGACAAGGATGGTGGGGAGTGAAGACAACTGTTGGGTCTCATATGAGTGCAAAAGGACCATGGGCCAGGCCAGACCAGACAGGAGGCAGGAAAGTCAGGAACAGGGGTCCTCAAACTTTTTAAACAGGGGGCCAGTTCACTGTCCCTCAGACCATTGGAGGGCTGGACTGTGGGCCTGGGACGAGTGGGCTGCTAAATAGGACAGGCAGCAGGGGCAAAAACACCTGGCCGGTGAGATAAATGTCCTCAGCGGGCTGCAGTTTGAGGACTCCAGGTAAGGCTCTTGGCTCCATACTGGAGGCTTCTTAAGTGGGTATGTCTGTTGAGAATGCCCTTTCCTTCCTCCTGCCCTCCCTCCCTCCTTCCTTTCCTTCCTTCCCTCCTTCCTTCCTTCCTTCCTTCCTTCCTTCCTTCCTTCCTTCCTTCCTTTACATTTGGCTCCCACCTTAGGTAAATTTTCAACAGTGGATTCATAGCTAAGAACTTTTTAATATTTATTTCATTACTTTTATCTATGGTTATTTTCCTTTTATCTGGGGCTATCTTCGAAACATTACATGAGCAACGTTTCCACTCACCTTGCTCACCAAAAATGTTTCTAAAGAAGTAGTTGATGTGTTCAAACAGAGATAATTAAATTAAGAATATAATGATTCTAGCAATTTTTCCTACATTATAATTTAATTCAACCCATTTCATGTTTTATGAGCTATCGTTAAATGATATGCAATAGTCTACTTGGCTTATCTCCTTCTGTGAAAGAAATTTGAGAACATTTCTTTGAGGTCAGCTCTTTGGTTTTTAAATAAAAGTCTGAGTAAAGTTTGGAAAAGCAGTCACTAGGGAAGGAATTAGTTCATAGGGTGACTAAGGAAGTATTCTAGATTTTAGGGATTTCAGGTTCCTAGACATGAATTAACAACTTTCAGACCTTTGTCCTGAGGTAATGACTTTTATCTTTGCATGTAAGAAAAAAACTTGGGCTTGGGGAAGATCAGGCTACTAAAAATATCCCTGCAACACCTTAGATGAATTTAGAGATTTAGTGAGGGGGGATATTTGTTAAAATGCAAATACTTTCCATTAGGTTTAAACTTTTCAATTGTTAGCACCTCAATGTGCATGAGTCACATAGAGACAGAAGCCTTATTTTTTTTCAAAAACAAAGTACATGTGTGGCTTATGTGGGAGTTGTTGTTTTTCTATTGGTGTAGGCCCACAGACTGCTGTTAGCAGACCTATGAGAGGACCAAGCTGAATCATTAGAAAATAAAATGGCCTTGAACTTTTTGTTGCCAGGAGCCTTAATGGCTGCTTGGGGTGTAAGGTGTTCTCACTCTGTCTTTCACCGGACCCTCACTTGCATGGGACAAGCCTTCATCCTGCTGCCAACCTATAGGACCTTGGGTAAAAAGTCACTGCCCTTAACATGGCTAAACTGATACTTCCTCCCTGTGCTGCCCTGGCAAATTCAGGCATTGTTTAACCTAGAACTTTATGTGTCTTGATCAAATTTCAGCCTGAGTCAGGTACAGAAGTATGTCCTGCCTTGACACCATGATGTCTACCCATGTCTGGTCATTCCTTCTTTGAGCCACTTTGTATTTGCAACTCCCTGAAGTCTGGCCCTTTCCCAAGTCCACCCAGATAGGGGGACTTTCTTCATCTTCTCCTGGCCAGAGCTCCTTCATTCATTCACTTGCAAACATTATTTGGTGGAACACCAGCTTTATAGCAAGCACGGTGCTATGTCTGGAGTCTTTGAGGACAAAGGTCATAGTGGCAATGACCCACATGTGCATTTGTGGGAGTAGTTCATGGTACCCAGTACCTTTCCTGAGGTTCAGTAGAGAATGTGGGGTGTGTATGCTCAGGGCTTGAGTAAGGCAAGCAGGCTAGTAGAAAGGAAATATGAAGTCCATGTTCCTACCTTACTGTGAGCTCCACATCCTTGAGTAGGACACCAGGTAGACACTGTTGGGTTTATGCTTCTGTTGAGGATGGAGGTAGAATTAATAGCTTTTTTCCTTTTTAATAACCAGTGATGGAAAAATGGAAAACTAGAGGTTTGACAGGACTCTGGTGGGCATGTTTCTGGAAAAACAAAACAGAAAGTTTCCAGAATGCTGTTTTGGCACATTTCCTTAATAACAAACCCTAGTTTATGAGGAGTATTTGAGATATGTCCCAGAGGCTAGCATGAATGAAAAGAGAAAAGATGTCTATTGAAACCATTTGTAGGATGCCACTGGCCAGACACATATCCTAACATTATAACACTGCGTCTGTGGGAAAAATTAATTTCACAAATTCCAGTTGAGGACTTTTCCCCCATGTGTGAAAGGCTCAGCACAGCTTTGCTGAGGCAGATCTCTGCAGGACACAATGGGGGTGTCTGGTCCCAATGCCCTAACTTGGTGCTCACCAGGGCTGAGTAATCATCAGCTGTCCCTTCAGATGGGCAGTCTTTGTTCAGTGTTCTTCCAGAGGATAGCTGCCGCCTGGGAGGGGAGCAAGGTGGCTGGTATCACCACTTCTTGTCTTTCCCCAGAACAGAGAGCCCATGGCCCTGCCCCTCCAGTCAGGCCAGTGAGCAGGTGTTACTCAGGCAGGCGCTCCCAATGGCCTCTCAAAGTATTTTCTCCAACAACACCACACTATCCTGAAAGGCTTCTGTTAATTGCACCACCCAACGCCTTGCCAACCTCCACAATGATGTACTATTGCCCACTTACGATATGGGGGCCCTCAGGGATCGCGTCACAAGCCGCTCAATCCAACACTGGTGAGAAAAGTAAATTCCTGGAGGCTGAACACAAATCAAGTTGCAGGTTAGACCAGTTAAGTGACTCCTCTTCTCTGTTGAAGAAACTCCTATAGATAACTCAGGGAATTACTTTTTAACCACCTAACACTTGGATTACCTACACACTAATTTAAACAGTACATTTTCCTGGTGTACATAATATATTTTAATATTTTATTGTTTCAAGAATATACTGCCTTGTGTATAGCAGAATCTCTGTAAACATTTGTGGATTAATTGATTATTGAATTAAGCTATTTATATTTAAAAAAGAAACATCAAGAATTAGCTTGTTACTGCTTTCAAAGGAATAAACCAATATATTTTCTGATTGTGGAAAATTAAAATAAAGGTTCTAGGAATTACACTATGTCATTTGTAGAGGACATGAAATTTACAGTCAAAAATCTAAAAAAAAATCCCAATGTGAGGTGGAGGCAGACGAGGAACATTGCTAAAGAGAAAGGGTATGTGGGCTGGGGCCATCACCCATGGCTTGGGGTACACTGCTACTGGGAAGCACAGTGTACCCATATTAAACAGTGGCGAGAAAATGATTAACGTTGATCTGGTCTTTACTCACAAAACATGCATAAAGTCCATTGATCAAGGGACAAATAATTTTTTTAGGGAAGTCCTAATCAGTATTTTGCAGTGTTTATGGAGAACTGAGGAAGAGCAAGTGGCTTCTAATACAACAGAAAATACTTCATTCCATAAAGGCACTCTGAGAAAAGTCCTGGCACATGGCCTTCCTAGCTTGGAATATTCTCAGGAAGGGAATGCATATCCATCTGTATAGTTTGGGAAAAAAAAATCCCTGTGGAGAAAAAGAGGCTAAATTTGTTAATCTCTTCAGGTTCCTCTAGTATTAATATGGGCTTAATCCTTTTTTAATTGGATTTTTATTAATGTAGTTTTCTGTGGTAATAAACACATGGTCCCAAAGTTGTGAAAAAGTCCTCACATGGTAAATACCTTGATTTGCAAAGTGCAAACCCTGGTTCTTTGAAAGCAGAGACATTGATTTAATAAGATTGCCCAATAGGTGGTCTGAGATGCAAATATATAGATGCACCCTCAAAACTCAGCATTGTTTACAAAATGCATCAACTCTATAGCCATTGCATTAGGGAGTTCTGCCACAAACACTGATGGCACCCCAAACACCATGACCTATTTAACCTGTATGTCTCTAGCAGTACTGACAATACCTTCTCTTCCCACTTCTGCAACTCATTAAACCAGAGTCCTTCCAAGTGGCTTCCCTTGACACCCATCTTGTCCCCCAGACAATGGACAGCACTTTCCTCTGCTCACAGAGAACACTACCTGTTCAGTTCTTGTGGTAGCATTTACCCAGTGTGGCAGGATCCTGTGTGCTGGGCCCCAGTGGGCACAAGGCCCTGTGTCCAGCCTTGTTTCTGTATAGCAGCTACATAACTAGTATCAAATTGAACCAAATGGCTCTCCTCTCCCTTACTGCTTTCACATACAAAGCCCCCCAAGTTCTGACTTGACTTGTAATATTCAAGACAAGTTTTGGAATTCCCTCTATCTCTTCAAGGTCTTTACACAATAACTTTTCTTCAGGACTCTTTAATCTGCCACTGAGGAAAATTTCAAGAAAATACAGCCTTGGGACAGGATTAAAATGACTGCTGATCCCATATCAGCACAAAGGCTGGCTTTGTTTTCACAGTCTCCTCTTCTCTTCTTCAATTATTTTGGCACAACTGACTGAACAAACAGAGGATTTGGGGGCAGGCACTGATGAAATAATGTTCTAATGTGAAGCTAGAAGGATAGCACTGTAACGTATTCATATTAATGGGGCATAGTCAGAGGATATGACTTTGCCAATGTTTGATGTTTTATGAGTGTGTACAAACTAAACTGGCTTATTATTTCTTGTCCTTTACTCTGACAGAAATGGTTTCAAATGCAAAGTCTAATCTTAAATGAGGGCCTGCAATGACATTTACTTTCCTGACTTGCATAGCCAAATTAAAGTTTAAATAGCTGTCCTCTGAAGCCAAAGAAATATAAATATGAGTAAAAATTGCCTTTATGACTGTTGTGTGAGGAGCCTAAGCTGAGTTGGTGAAGGCGAGCATGTCAAGGGCTCTGTTCTCACATAATGAAGCTATTTCCTGACCCAGGGCCAGGCTCCAGCCAGTGAGAGTGTCCTGGCCACAGAAAACAAAGAGTGGGGCTCTGACAGCCTCAGGTGAGAATGTCCATTGCTAGGACTTCAGTCATCTTTTAATGACTATGTCTGGGTTTTTTACAGAATAACAGAAACTGGAAGTAGAGGATAATGGGTGAAGAACAGAGATGGGTTTAAGAATTTCAGTTAGAGAAAGTACCAGGTAACTTGGGTCTCAAAAGGGAGATTTAGGCATGAAATTAAGGCCTTGAACATCTTAGTTCAGGGATTCTTTCTCAAGAGTTGCTGTAACCACTGTGCCCTAGCTGGGAGCCAACTTGGCACGACTCATCTACCCAGGAGAGGACCAAGCTGTTGGGTGAGGGCAGCTACATGGGAGATGAGCAGGGATCCCACATCACCCAGTGAACAGTACCATGAGGCCCCACAGATGTGACCTGCAGGAAAGTCTTGAAGGGAAGTTGAGAGGAGCTACACGCTTAATGTGAATTGCAGGGGCTTTGAAGGGGGAAGAAATGGAGCCGATGTGCATATTTAAAGATTTTTTAAACTAACTTAAAAAAATCAACTTCAGTCACCTTCAAGCATTTCTTGTGACATTTGAGATATATTAAACTAGAATTGTATCATATAGGTTACTGGACTCATTTCAAGGTTGTTTTGGAAAGTTCCAACTCAGAAATGCTCTTGATTGACAGGTTTTGGAACCATGCTCACATGAGGTATATGTAAGGATTTGCCAGATTATCAGATGACAACTCTCTAATGCAGAGATGGGGCAACATCCATGTGTGGGGTGTCCTCAGCACCCTCTTCAAACCTGGGATCACTTGGGGGCTCTCCTCACCCACTGCATTGGGCTCCATCCTTCATGGTCCTACAGCACAAAGGGTGAGCTCCTCTTTCCTGTGACTGCCTTTAATGTCAAGGAGGGTGTTGCCAGGCTCTCTAAGCACTTTGTCTTCTTCCTTAGTAGCTTTAGTATTTACTCAAAAGAGAGGATTTTGAATCCTTCAATTGATTGTCTTTGTTGCTTTTTTTGGTGTTTTTCTAAATGTGCCAGATTATCAGAAGACATTGGGCTCAGAATTTAACATAAGATTCTTTGACAGATAATCATGACAAGCGCTAGACCTGGTCTGGGGCCTGCAGAGAAGAGCAGGCTGGCTGTGTGAGGGGCTCACTCTTTCAGGGCTCTGTAAACAGCACCAGCAGAGAGCAATGCCATGTGTTTCATCCTAAATAAAAACCTTGTTCACAATTGCTAGAAACCAAAATTTCTTTTGATATGTGAATGGGTTATCAAACTGCAGTACATACATTCAGATGATAGAATTACTCGGCAATAAAGAAGATCTGTCAAGCTATTAAAAGGCATAAAGGAATCTTATATGTGTATTGCTAAGTAAAAGGAGCCAGTCTAAAAAGACTCCACGCCATATGATTCCAATTCTATGGCATTCCAGAGAAAAGAACTACAGGAATAGAAAAAGGTGAGTGGTTGCCAGGACTGGGAGGTGAGTGGCTGGAGCAAAGGGGATTTTTAGGGCAGTGAAACTCTTCAGTGTGATGTGATGCTATGATGGCAGATATGTAACCTGCATTTGTCGAAATTTGTAAAATTACACAACACAAAGAACAAACCCAACTTCACAGCTTAGATGTTAGTTAATATTGATTCATTGGTAATGACAGATGTACTACAAAAATTCAATTTAAAAAATAGCCCCCCTAGGCTGGGCATAGTGGCTTACACCTGTAATCCTAAAACTCTGGGAGGCTGAGGTGGGTGAATTACCTGACCTCAGGAATTCAAGACCAGCCTGAGGAAGAGTGAGACCAGGAGGCCAGGCGTGGTGATTTACACCTATAATCCCAACACTTGGGAGGCAGAGGTGGGTGGATCACTGAGCTCACAGGTTTGAGACCAGCCTGAGCCAGGGCAAGACCTCATCTCTAAAAATAGCCAGGCGTTGTGGTAAGGGCCTGTAGTCCCAGCTACTTGGGAGGCTGAGGCCAGAGAATTGCTTAAGCCCAGGAGTTTGAGGTTGCTATGAGCTATGACCCCATGGCACTCTACCAAAGGTGACAAAGTGAGACTCTGTCGCCAAAAAAAAAAAAAAAAAAAAAAAAAAAAAAGAGTGAGACCCAGTTTATACTAAAAATAGAAAAAGTAGCTGGGTGTTGGGTTGGGCACCTATAAATCAGTTACTTGGGAGGCTGAGGCAAGAGGATCACTTGAGCCCAGGAGTTTGAGATTGCTGTGAGCTATGACGCCATAGTATTCTACTGAGGGCACAGAGTGAGACTTTGTCTGGAAATAAATAAATAAATACATAAACAGATAAAAAATAAAAATAAAATAAAAAATAACCCCACCTAGTGATGACAGACTGCCCTCATTTTCTAGGCAACCCCTGCCGACCACAGTCATCCCTAAACTCCTTCAATGTATAAAAACTAAACATGTGCAGTCCAGCGCTTTGGGTCCCCGCTGCAGCCGCTGGGCGAACTCAAGCGCTTCTTCGAGGCCGTGGCGGAGAGCGGTTCGGCGGAAGGCGGAGCGAGCCCACAGTGGCGGCCAGAGCACGGAGGCCGCCCGCACTCGGCACGCTCCCCGGCGCCTATCGCTCGGTTGCTGCTGGAGCAAGAGGTGCGCGAGGTGCGCGAGCTGCAGCTCCAGCAGCGCAGCGTCCTCGGTACTGTAGACTTCAAGGAGCCCAGGCCGAGCCTCACTGGGGTGCGACCGGCCTCTTTCATCCTGCCTGCCTCCAGCTGGTGAAAGGAGGGGCAACCCCGGCTGAGCGTCCCTTACCCGCAGCGAGCAGGGGCGATGGAGAGTTGGCGGTGATCAGGCCCTCTCTGCAGAAAGGCTTCGGAGAACCGCCTGGAGAAGAGCGCAAACCTTGAGGTTTGAGTAGCCTGGGAACTGTGGCCAGAAGCAACACACCCATCTGAGGACCAGGTCGGGGGTGAGGTGGGGGGTGGGGGGTGGGCAGCAGTGTCCTCCGGATAGGCAGAAGGCCCTCTGTGCTGGGGAAGATGAAATCCTTGATCTTGACTTTATGTAATTAAGCAGTCCTCACTTTAAAACTGTTTAGGCTGCACTGGGAAAGTGACCACCATCCACAGCTGTGCCAGTGAAACTGTCCAGCCCTTCTCCTAATTGCAAACTGAACTATCAGCTGCTGGGTAAAAAACCCCAAAAACCAAAAAAACACCTAACCTGTTCAAAGTTTTTTTTTTTTAACTTCTCGAATCTTCCCAGAGCAAAACAGAGTCACATCTACCAGCCATGAGGATGACTGGTAGATCATTTCTTCTGAGACCAGACAGAACACAGAGCTTTCCCTCTGTCTCTCCTCCCCTCTCCCTCCCTTTCTTTCTCTCTCTTTGCTTCATGCTACTCCACTTCCTCAATCATACAATTTGTGAATCTTTTCTGACAAGTCATCTAAAAGGGGGAGACATGAGCAGCAACCAGACCTGAGGGGAAGGATGAGTGGTGCAGTGGGCGGGGATAAAAGCTGCCAAACAGAACAGAATTTGCAGAGACAGAGAGAGATTGTGCTTCATGGAAATTCTTCTCTGTGGTAAAACAATGAAAGATAGATGAAAGTCTACACTTCTGCCAAATTTTCAGTATTAGTTCCCTTTGTGGTGTTATTAAAATATATATCAAGTGGTTAGTGCCTCATAATTCTGAACCAAACACACATTAATCCTTTAGTTGCTGGAAGGAGAAAAGTAATGGGGCTGACAGGGTATTGGGAAGTGGTGGGACTGGGGCAGATGTTAGCCATCTGCCAACATCTCCGGATTTTAACAAAAGGCCTGGCCACATTGGTAAGTGTTAACCAATTATTGGCCTTAGTCTTTTCTATTCTCTCCTTCACTCTGGGGGCTGCAACCTTTTTTTGGTCTGCTAGCTGAGTGTGGTCCTCTCTCCTCTGCTCAGAGATCACTTGGTGCACTTCCTGTCTTGAGTGGATTTGTGCATGGTTAGGACTGGGATCCCACTGGGAGGCTCCCTGATTAGGTGAGACTGAGGGATGCAACAGCCAAAGTCAGACCCTCAGTTGCCAATGGGCCAGGGGCTGCTCCTGTCACAGGCAGGAAGCCAGAGGGCACCCACAGTGATAGAGAAGGGCTGGCAGGGACATTCCAATGACAGAAGCATCCCCTTTGCAGGTATAAGTTCAGTCATCAGAAGGGGTTCCCTTATCAACCATGGCCTTCCTGGACTCCAGCAGTGGACATTGGCAATTCTAGGCCAACAACACTGACCCAAGAAGTTCGCCACTCTTTCCTCAACATGGTAGCACACAGGTAGGCAGCCCGAGAATCAAAGAAAATGTCCCTCTGGCTTCATGCCTGGCCTGGCATGCCTGGTAAGGCTTGGGATGCGGGCTGAGCCAGCTGCCTGCTGCTGCCTGAGCACCCTCGGCTCCTCCAGTGCCCAGAGTCAGCAGCGCTGAAGTGAGTGCTGCAGCTGCCCCCACCTTGCAGAGTGACAGGAAGGCTATATGAGTCAGTCTTTGTCACGAGCCCAGGAGGGTGCCCAGGGGGGAGCGCAAATACTCAGTAAAGATGCCATCATTGTCACTGCCATTTTTCTGTTTTCCTGTACTATAGCTGCTGAGGCTGGCTTGACTCCTTTACCCCAATCCTGTTCTCACCTACACCCATGTCTGGATTTGAAAGTAGCCTACTTTGTGCTAAGATATTGTTTTCCAGCACTTCAACATGGAAGTATTATGCCCAGGTCTCCAAGATTTGGATACCCTCCTCAGTGGACATGCCTCCCTCACCCCATTGCTTAGCTCTACTCCCCCATGTGGATGATTGGGGTGAGCATAGTTTGTTTTTTATGACAGAAGTAGCCCTTATTCAGTTTAACTAGGTCCACAAAATTCCCATGTATGTGGATAATTTGTCCAACATTAGCTCTTACTCTGCTGAAGAGAACATGTTAGGGATCACCTCAGCAAATGTGTGGGGACTTGAAGAGATGGACCTGTGTGAAGGAGTGACCTGGTCAGGGCTGAGACAGACTCCAAATTCAGAGTACTGCACAAGTTTGAGAACCTAGAAGGAGGTCAAGCTCAATAAACGAAAGATGAGCAATGGGGCTTGAACCAAGAAAATGCAAAGCCTCGGGTCCAGATTTATCCCAGAAATAAAGCCTGGAATCCAGACCCAGAAGGGGAAGGACAGTGAAAGCAGCAGATCGAGTGTAAGCAGAAAGTGAGTCCTGGAACAGGTGCTATTCCCTGTTGTGGCTTCATAAGGCAGAATGGAGTGGCATCTGTAGTCGGCACAGGTGGCCTTGAAGGACCAGGGACTTACTCCAGGGATAAAGGTTTGGCAAGAATTAACCCTCAGATATTCCTACACCCAGCCTTAGCTTGTCACAGCACTTTAAAAGACTAAAACAAAAACTACCACATGACAAATAGCACAGTATTAACTGTTGCAGGCAGAAGTCATTAAGAAGTGGTACAACCAGTGAGGGAAAGGATATTTGCATAGTTTCAATATGCCTACCTACAAAATAACATACTTAACAACTGCAATGGGGAAAAGAGCAAACTTTATGATAGAGAAGGCTGTCAGATACCATCAAGAACCATCAGATAGAAAAGTACATTATTAGTGTGGAGAAACATGGAGATCAAATGTCTTCTGATTTAGAAGAAACAGAAGTGATGTCATTGGGGGAGGTTGAGGGGACATGACAACTTAAGGCCACCTGTGGTTCTGAACAGGACCCCATGCCAAGGAAAGGGCTCTGGGGTAGGACAGCAGATTAGGGGCAGCTGTGTGCTACTCTCAAGGAAACAACCAGAAGCTGCAGGTAGATGCCTATAGGCTATGGGCCTTCCTGGAGAGAGCATCCTGAATCCCTGGTGAATGAGCAGGCAACAGGGTAATCCACTCAGTAAGATCACAGTTACTGGGGAAGGACAGGAGGAGGGAATCCCAAAGTTCCATGTCCCCCCACCTCATTGTAGGCACTGTAGCCTAGCTATGAGGGGGCCCCCACCACTATAGACCTCCAAACTGATTGGGTAGCTGCTCAGAGTCACAGTGATATGGTACCAGAGAGTGGGCAGGGAGGGCCCTGCGAGCTCTGGTTCCCAGGTTGCTGAACTCGCAGGCATAGGTGGCCTACACAGGGCTCAGCTTTGCTGCAGCTGCCCCAGCCAGGGAGGGTGCAGGAAGAACCTATGCTCTCACATACATGGAGCCACTCACCCCTCTGCTACACAGGGAATCTGAGTAGACGAGGTACCACAGATGACACCTGAGATGCTCTACAGTAGCTGCCTCTGAAGGACATGGTGAGGAGAGAGCCCAGCTGTTCAGTGGCCTGGCTGTCCAGATGGCCTCTGAGATCCCAAAGCTGCCACTCCACCCCAGGCTCTGCTCTAGTGGTAGTCATGGTGCTGTTAGGTTCCACAGTCCCAGCTCTGGGGCTTCCCCACTGTTGCTGGGCTCCAGATCTAGTACTCCCCCACTGCCACTGGAATCTGTGGCCCCACCCCTGTAGCTCCCACTAGGTGGCTGGCAGGAATAGCCCCATGGTCCAAAGCTCTGCCCAAAACCTGTTGACCCAAGACCCCATAGCACCTGGACCAGTTGGAGCAAACTCACAGCATTGGCATCTACTGTCACTGTAGAGGGGAGGCTGGGCAGACAAGATCCCACAGAGCCAGCCTCTGTGGAGAAGGCCTCACACAGCCCCCAACCTGAGGTTGCAACAATGGCCTAGGGACACCACCTGACGATCCTCTGGCTCCTGCTTGGACTGTGACACCCATGGGAAACAGGACAACACAGATCAGCTGCATTATAGGGTCTTGGCATATCAGCCCTCCAAGGAAGACAATTTTTCACAATAGGTCACAAAAGCACTTCTAGGGAGCTCACTTTCATCTAACTAAGTAGAGGAGTTCCTGGTGCCCTGTAGAACTATTTGCCCTGAGCTGAGAGAAGTGGTTTCAGATGAGGAGAAACTAGCAAATAACTTGGGCAACATGAAAAAAGAAAGGAATCACAATGGATCTATAGCCATAGACCCAAACAAACCAACAAACAAATCGTCAAAATATCAGAAATGGGATTCAGAATACGGATGCCAAATAAGATAAATGAGATTGAAGAGAAAGTTGACAACCAGCACAAAGAAACCAAAAATATGATTCAGGACATCAATAAAAAAATAACAAAGTCACTTATAAAACACAAGACAGGATATAACAGAACTTAAAGAAATTAGTCATTTAGGAATTTCAAATTACAGCAGAAAACTTCAGCAATAGGCTAGACCAAGCAGAAGAATCTCAAAGCATGAAAACAGGCTCTCAAACTAACCCAGTCAAAGATGTAGAAAAAAGAATAAAGAAAAACAAACAATCATTCAGAAATATGGGACTATGTGAAGCAAGTCAGCATATGAATTACAGTATCCCTGAGGGAGAAAAAGAAAAACAAAAGTGTGGTAAATCTATTTGAGGAAATTATTGAGGAAAATTTCTGGTATTGCCAGAGATTCAGACATCCAGCTACAACACCAGGAACATTCATAGCAAATAGCACATCTCTAAGACATACAGTTAACCTGGCCAAAGTCAAAATAAAGGAGAAACTTCTACACCCTGCAAGATGAAAGCAACAAATGACCTATAAAGGAAAACCCATCAGGCTAACAGCAGATTCCTCAGCAGAGACAAGCCAACTAAAAGAGAACAGAAGTAACAATTCTCATAACAGATAAAATAGAGTTTAAATCAACAACAGTACAAAAAGACAAACATGGTCATTATATAATGAAAGAAGGCAATTCAACAAGAAACATAACAATTCAAAATGTTTATGCAATATATATGGTGGTATATGGAATGTGGTGTATATATACTATGGAGTACTACTCAGCCATAAAAAAGAATGAAATAATGTCTTTTACAGTGACTTGGATGGAACTGGTGACCATTATCCTAAGCAAACTATCTTAGGAATAGCTGTTGGAACCCACGAAGGGGGAGGGCAAAATCTTACCTATTGGGAACAGTGAACACTATTTTGGTGATGGATACACTAAAAGCTCTAGGTATCCCTATATTAAAGATATCTGTACCTTCTTAATATTTTGATTTTGTTTTAAAAGGAAAAGGGCATTGAAATTCAAATAAGGTATATAGATGTATCCTTAGTATTCCATCAATTTAAGTTCCTGGTTTTATTATTGTACTATGGTTAGGATAGTGACATTTTGGAAAGATGGGAAGGACATATGGAATTTCTTTGTAGTTTTTTTGCAACTTTTTTGTAAGTATTAAATTTTTAAAAATAACAAATATTAAAAAATAAAAAGTTGAAGAGAAGTTAAAGAATTTGTCTTTTTTAGAAAGGCAAGTGCTGACAACAGCACAGGAAATAGTGGTGACTGGCTGCCAGGCACGTGAGCCACCTGATGGGTGGTCCTGGGAGCTCCTAGCCACTGCAAAGTGGGGAGAGATTCTGAGGATGCACGGGGGTCCAGAGCAAAGAGCCTGACAGACCTGGAGACAAACAGGGAGATGCCTTAGCCATTTGGAAAGGGCTTTGGTGTCTGGTCTGGCTGTATAGAGTATACATCTGAAACCCGCACCTCCAGCGGCCCTTTCTCTTACTGAGAATGAAGCCCTAGGGTTGTGGGTCCAAAAGTGAAGGAGCTGAGCCTTCCAAGGAGGAGCTACCTCCTGAGGTTGAGCCTGTATACAGGCTGCTTCCACACGTGAGGAAAAGAAGTCTGCTCCTTTCAGCTATTGTTATTTGAAGTCTTTCTTTTTCTGTTAGCTGCAGCTGATCCTAACTCCATTGCTGTCTTGCTTGCTCAAAGACTCTGAGGTTCTAAGTCAGATCACTGCACTCCCTGCCCTTCCAGAGTGGCCAGACACAAACCCTTTTTCTGACCTCACCGGCACCTTCTGTCACCTCCATTGTGCGGCACAACCCGCCAAAGGTCTCAAGGCCTTCAAAGCCTTTCCAGCCCATCCCCCATGTGGCCTCCTGTGCTGCCCACCCTGCATCCTGGACTCCTGTGCTCTGCAGGCTCTCCTGGGCCTCTGTGCCTTTGACTTGCAGCTTCTGCTGTCAGGAGCATCCTCTGTTCCACATCTTAATATACTCAAGCTCTTTTATTCCCCAGCTCTTTTATTCTCAGCTTAAATAGCTTCTCTTCCCAAAAGCTTTTGCTGGCCTGGGAAAAGGAGGTTAGATGCCATGCTGGGTGTGGATATCTCCACTCCTTGTTACCCCATCACAGCGTCTGTCACGTGGCAAAGCACTATAGAACTTGTGTGCTCCTCTGTCTACTCCTCTGAAGGGGCAGGAGCAGTACATCCCCAGAACCTAGTGGGATACCTGGAGTTTGGCCTGATTTCCACAACTAATTGATCATGGATGAACAGCAAGACTGAAAGATGACCTGACCACACTTGGGCTGTGGTGTGATCCTGGAGGCCCAGAATGTCACCAGCCTTCTCAAAGCTGCTGCTATCCCAGCCCTTGTGAGACCACTCAGAGACCACCCAGCTCAGCTGCAGTGCTGTTTCATAGCAACGACTTGGCTGGTCTGTATCCGAAGGACTGGTGAGCTTAGGAACAGGGGACACTTTCCTGAAAGCTGCAGCTGTCATTGACCTCATCCTCTGTGCTGGTGCCTTGCACTAGAACAAGACAGGCAAGGTGATGCACTGCTGTCTTCCACTCCTGCTGAAGGAAGAAAAAGAAGCAAGTGTTCACGTCATTAGTAGAAACAAAGGAAAAATAATGATTCTTTAAAAGAGGTTGGAGATTTTAACATGTCCAGTTCACACTCAGAACAACAAACCTTGCACTATTAAAGAAGCACACAAAATATTTGCATTTGAATGAGCAAAATTTCAAAACCTCAGTGCTGCAAAGTGGCAGCTGTGGAGTAAGAGGATAAAGTTTGGGACAAGGCGGGAGAGGTTGGCTGCTCTGCCTTTCAGCAGCTCCATGTGATTTTGTCCAACTCAGACATTCTGGACTTGCTTTCCTGTTAGTAAGTGAAATGTTGGACTAAATGCCCTCTAAAGGCCCAAACCAGCTTAAAATCTCTTTTATCTTTGTGTCTGCAGTAGACATGAAGGGCAGTTTCCAATCACCATCCTCCTCCCCACAAAGCTCACCCCCAGCGAGGCCTGGTGGCTAGGGGATGCACCTTCAGGGAAGGCTTATTAACCTTTGTTCCCTGAAATGAATGCTCTTTACATAAGGGATAGTTGTTGCTGGAAGTACTTTTACACCTAGAAATCCCTGGGCATAATTGAGAGAGTTTGCTTAGACTGATCTTTTAAAGACTATAAAAAGTTCCTCACTTTTTCCTTCATGAAGCAGTCTTTTTTTTCTAGAGCTCAGGAGTCAGAGAACAGTTGTTGTGTGGTGCTTCTGTGCCCGTGTCAGGGCTCCAGTGTGCATTTCTCTCTGTTTCAGACAGTCTGGGCTCCTCTGAGAATGGCTACCAGCACTCTTCCTTGGCAGACAGAGTGTACTTCTTTGCGGCATTTCTATTATTATTTCCATTTAAGAAATGGATATTTCTTAATGATATTTTAAGCCATTCTTGATATTTCACTTTTCAGGTATAAAACTCTTGTGCTCCAAGTAATAATAGTCATGATTGGTGAGAATCTTCCACAGGTAGGTTTCTGGATGGAAACTCTATGTATGATATGTCAAAATGTCACTTTGAGTGAGAGATTCTTATCTTCATTTTATAGAGAAGGAAATCAAAACTAAAATAATGTAAATATCTTGCCTCCATCCAATAAATCAGAACCCATGTCACTCTAACCTTCATTTTCAAATCATTTCCCTTCCTTTTGGAGGCAAGGATTTATATTTTTCATTTCCATGGTTTTTATTCTCAAATTCTCATATTTTTTACATAGAAGAAATATTTGGTAGCATCATTGATTTCATACTTACTCACCAATTATGTGTAATATATTCAGGGCCTTATGAATCTTGAGAAGGTCCAGCCTCACACAGTGGCCTGGAGAACCCTGGGGACGCTGTGGACTGGACCCTGCCCCACCCTGACCACAGAGCACCCACTGAGCTTCAGAGAGGGAAGCTGAAAATAGGAAAGATTTTTTAAAATTTCAAACTATTAAGGAGGTACAAATGCTTCTGTTTGCTACTAGGCTTGTTGACTAGATTTAGAAAGTAGTGGTGAGTGGAAAGGGTGTGAAACAGAAAAGGCCCATGTTGGCAGGTTGGAAAAGCAGATCATGTTTGTGCCAAGCCTGAATGGAGGAGACACCAGGGCTGATGTGAAGCCTGCAGTCATTTACTTCACTTCTCAGGGGAGTGAGAGGAGCTGACTTTGAGGAACTCATAGGACAGGTAAGGGGAGATGTGTCCTATTTGGTATGTGGCTACAAGTTATCCCAAAGTTTGACTTAAAGCCTCTACTGAAGTGAGATGTGAAGCTATGTGATCAGATGAGGTATAAAATTGTAAAGTATGAGGGGAATAATGGATGGACTGTGGAACATCATTATTTAGGAGGTGGCCAAAGGAAAAAAAAATTATCATTAAAAAGCCCAAAAAGGAACAGGAAGAGAGTGGAATAAAAATGGTGAAGGATGATGCTGAAGAGAATTTTAAGGAAAGAGTAGTTAAGCAAATAAAATGTCAGAGAGTTTAAGATTGAGTTGAACTCATCATTAGTTTAAGAAAATTGCTTTACAATTATTGCCACAGAGTACATGACTTGTAGAAATACATAGTGACCTAATTTGTGCAATTTCTCAATTTTACACAATTTTTCAGTTCTTAAGAGACCCAAAGCACAGCTATTACATAGGTGGAGAGAAATGATTTCAGAAATGATTTCAGTGCCATGGTAGAGTGTGATGGTTTGTTTTGTTTTCTTTATAGTTTTTACTGGCATTTAAAAATATATTCTATTCATTTTATGGGTCAATTATATGTTTTCCAAAGATTTATATGGTGAAATAATGGTGACTTGACCCCCATGGAGTGCCGTGTGACAAGGACTCCTCTAGAGTGGGCATAGGCAGCATCTGGGGAGCATTTTATGTGGCAGCACTGGCCATGCTCCACAGACTGAGCTCACAGTATGCCTTTCCTTCATTTAGCACTGTTTCCACTTTCCTAATTCAGAAGCATTCCAAAAATTGGTCATAGTAGATATGACTTTATGATCATTCTTGCTGCCAAAACCAATCTGGGGCAGATTGTGATCTTGGTTTGAAATGAACAAAACAGAATGAAGACTTTCCTTGGTATCAAGGGCAATTAAAACTCATCTCCTGGCTTGCCACCTCTAGCTCAGCGGCTGAGGCACCAGTCACATACACCGGAGCTGGTGGGTTCAAATTCAGCCTGGGCCTGCCAAACAACAATGATAACTACAACCAAAAAATAGCCGGGTGTTGTGGCAGGCGCCTGTAGTCCCAGCTACTTGAGAGGCTGAGGCAAGAGAATTGCTTAAGCCAAAGAGTTTAAGGTTGCTGTGAGCTATAATGCCATGGCACTCTACCCAGAGTGACAGCTTGAGACTGTCTCAGAAAACAAAACAAAACAAAACAAAAGAAACTTGTCTCCTGCCAAAACCCAAGGCTGTTTTCTCTGACAAAAATGAACATGAAACTGGCTCTGATAGCACAGATTGATTTAAGAGAGAACACGTGTCATCTGGATGGTGAGAATTTCATAAATGAAGTTGAAGACAGACCATGGTCAGCAAGTGTATGTATCTAAAAGCAACAGAAAACCCCCAAATAGCTGGAGTCACATCAGTGACTGCATCTGTTCTCAGTTACAGGCTGCAGTAAATTCAACCATAAGCTCCTGGTCCAATAATAAGGAACAATTTCAAGTAAATATGAACTTTCTTTCTAAATTTCAGTCCCAGTTTAATCATTTACATCACCTCATTCTGTTATTTTATTCACTCAACAAATGTTTTTGGTTGCCTTTCTATGTTCCTGGTTACTCTAGGGGCAAACAAGATGCCTTAATGGTGCTTACACTCTAGTGAGGAGACAAAACCAGATGACTCAGGAGACTCATCTCTCCTGATAGTTTAGCAGAGAAGCATTAGCAGAAGGACAGGTTTATGATGGTTGCCTTGTTTTGGAGAATCTTGCTTTCCCACAAGGCCACTTCCCCAGCAGGGGGACGTATGTAGTTTCATAGATAGCCTCTGAGCCTACCCACTCCTTCCCTAGAACATACACCACGAACACATAGAACCTCATGGAGACATGTCCCTCTCTGCTGGTCTATGCCTGCATGCAGACCATCTGTGTCCTGCCTAAGCTCCAACACGTGACAAGAGTTAGGGAGACTGGATACAGTCTCTTGTAATTCTCTGAATGTTTTCTCCCATAATTTCTATTTTATAGCTGAATGTTGTGATGCTGCAACAAATAAATAGAGATCATATCTAACAATGCCTAGTGCTATGAAGGAAACAAAGTGGTGCAAAGGCTCAGAGTAGGACTGAGGCAAGGCAAGGCTGCTTTAGTCAGCACAGCCAGGAAGGGCTTCTTGGAGGAGGCAGGGACAGACTCTCTTGGAGGAGGCAGGGATAGTAAAAGGCAGGCAGTGAGCAAAGAAATAAGATCCAAGCACCACAATGGAAAGCACAGAGGCCTGGGTGAGGCTGAGTTGAATGTGTTTGTGGGAGAGACAGAAAGGCAGGAGTGCAGTGAGTGAGAGGCTTGTCAAGGGGCAATCAGGGCATCCAGAGGAGATTATGTCTTCTTCCAACTATAATTAAAAGATATTGAAACAGTTAAAGTGAAGGATTATATGATTGATAAATGTATTTAAAAACTTAACTCTTGGACCTGGAGGAGAATGGCCTGTGAGGGCCATGAATGGAAGCAAAGAGCCTAGTGGGAAGCAGTCTCCAAAGTCCAGCAGGAGAGAAGGGCAGAGGAATGGCCAGGCCAGCCTATGGCCTCACAGGTGAATATTAGTTGGAGGGACAGATAGTACCAGGTGTGGCCCTAGATAGAGGTCATAGCCCTGTCAGCATGATCACAAATATAATCACCACTGCCAACAATAGAAAGCAGTAGGAAATGGCAATTAACAAAGACCAGAGAGTCTCATGAAGATGGAAAGTCAGAAAGGCCAGTGTTTGCAAAAGGCAAGTGATTCTGAAATATTGTTGATAAGTTGCTAACTCTGTAGTCTGGGTCAGGCGGCAGCCCTCTGGGGTTTCCTTCTGGGTAGGTCTAAGAAGCCAGTGCTCCCTGCACAGTGTAGTTGAATAATCTTAAATCCTGGATACTTTTTTTTAAAAAAATAATTCTAAGAATTATTTTTATTCAATTCCTGTGATTTTTGAACTTATTATTTATTTATTTATTTTTATTAAATGATAACTATGTACATTAATGCAATTCTGGGATACAGTGTGGTGTTTTCATATACAATTTGAAATATTTTTATCAAACTGGTTAACATAGCCTTCATGTCATTTTCTTAGTTATTGTGTTAAGGCAATCAATATTCTACTCTTGGAAAGATTCACTTGTACCCTTGTAAGATAAACCATAGAAGTGATCCCTCCAATCACCATCCCTCCACCCAATCCCTCTTCCCTTCTCCCTCCCCCCTTCCCGTATACTTAGGCTGTTATTAGGTTATAGAATTCATATGAAAGCTATAAATTAATTTCATAATAGGGCTGTGTACATTGGATACTTTTTCTTCCATTCCTATGATACTTTGCTAAGAAGAACACTTTCCAGCTCCATCCATGTGAACATGAAGGACGTAAAGTCTCCATCTTTCTTT
>CAUYTI010031740.1:0-12558 GCA_963575145.1 Galago senegalensis | reverse complement strand
CCATTTGTTAAATAGGGAATCTTTTCCCCATTCAATGTTTTTTATTGGTTTATCAAAGATGAGGTACCAGTAGGTAGCTGGATTCATCTGTTGGCTTTCTATTCTGTTCCATACATCTGCCGCTCTGTTTTTGTGCCAATACCATGCTGTTTTAAGTACTATGGCTTTATAGTATAGTCTGAGAGAACTAGGATGTCAAGGTTTTAACACAATGACTATGCAAATAACATGAAATTTATGTGAACCAGCTTGATGAAAGTATGTCAAAATGTATATGAAAACACTATACTGTACCCCATGTTTGCATTAATGTATACAGCTATCATTTAATAAAAAAAAAAGAAAGAAAAATTTGAATGTAATCATATCTGTTAACCTTTTTCTTTGGAGACAGAGTCCCAAACTAGGTAGAGTACTGTGGTGTCACTGCTCACAACAACCTCAAACTCTTGGGTTTAAGAGATTATCTTACCTCAGCCTCTCAAGTAGCTGGGACTACAGGTGTCTACCACAATGCCTGGCTATTTTTGTTGTTGTTGTTGCAGTTGTCGTTGTTGTTTAGCTGGCCCAGCAGGGTTCCAACCCGTCAGCCTTGGTGTGTTTGGCCAGTGCCCTACCCACTGAGCTACGGGCACCGCCCATGTTAACATTTTTCTTATTGATATCTGTCTTTGAATGATCAGAAACGTTTTCTCCACTTGATGATTATTTTTTGAAAGTCAATTATATTATCATCTAGTAATTATATGGTTTTACTTTTCTTATTAAAATTTAAAATCCATTTGGATTTATTTTCCAAAAATCTAATTTCAACTAATTTGAAATGTTACTTTCTCAAGTATTAAAAATTATAATCAATTTCAATTTGCTGTGTTTCTTATATAGAAAAGATAATCCGTGTGATCCTAGCCAAAAAAATTTTTTTTAAAGTTCAAACAGGGCTTGGCACCTATAGCTTAGTGGTTAGGGTGCTGTGCATGTATACCAGGGGTGGCAGATTCAAACCTGGCCTGAGCCTTTTAAACAACAGTGACAACTACAACAACGATAGCAAAAAATAGCCGGGCATTGTGCGGGTTTCTGTCGTCCCAGCTACTTGGGAGGCTGAGGTAGGAGAATCGCTCAAGCCCAAGAGTTTGAGGTTGCTGTGAACTGTGATGCTATGGCACTCTAATGAGGGCAATATAGTAAGACTCTGTCTCAAAAAAAAAAAAGTTCAAATGGTATAGCTAGGGGTAATGTGAAATATCTCTGGCCCCTGACTTTCATTTCTTAGAGTTTCTCTTTTCACACATTAAATTTTGAGATATAATGTAGTATATGTTTTTACTCTTAGTTTTGTTGATTTGCTTTTCTATTTATCTTTCTATTTTTTAAATTAAAGTTCCTCTTTACCCTTCTACTTTTACAGAACTTTCCTTATAACCAGTCTAATTGATTATTAAAGGGAAATTAGAGGCATTTAGAAATGAGACAGAAACTGGATCTTTGCCTGAATGGTTTTTCTTACATTAATATTTGTTAGAAGAAAGGAAACAAAGAACATTGGTAATTTTTTTGTAAGAAAAAACCAAACACCAAAACCCAGTAAATTTGCAAGCAAAACAAACTGAGAAGCTTAAATTAGACTTTGTTATGCCTAGAGAACAATTTAACAGAAAAGAGGTGTCAAAGTTCTTGATTTAAGTCATGTGGGGCCCAAATAGTACAATAGTGGGTTGTGTTGACTTAAAAGACCAGGGACTCTTTTGTTAGAGAGAAAGTTAACTTTCCACTTAAACTTAGGCAGGTGGCTAGTTTTATTGCCGTTCAGTTCCAGAGCTTTCACTAAGTCAACAATGATTTAAAAAACATCGTTAACTTGAGAAAATGTGATTTTATTCCTCTCTAGACAACTTTAAAGTAGATTGCACTGCTGTGGGGTCATGTATACCTTAAGTTGAATTGAGTCTCTTGTGTGTGCAGAAATGTTTTGTATGGGTACTATTTTTGTTTCTCTAAATAGGTACATAGCAAATTCCTTTGCCTAGTAAAATTACTCTCTGAAATTACTAATAACTTTCTAGTTGCATTATTTAGAGATCTCTTTTTAGTTCTTTATCTAGTTCAGTGGTTCTCAACCTGTGGGTTGCAACCCCTTTGTAACAATGAAAATACATCCTGTATATCAGATACTTACATTACGACTCATAACAGTAGCAAAATTACAGTTATGAAGTAGCAACAAAAATAATTTTGTGGTTGGGGTCACCATAACATGAGGAACTGTATTAAAAGGTCACAGCATTAGGAGGCATTAGGAAGGTTGAGAACCACTGAGTTGATTTTCAGTTTAGGGACAGGCTAAAGTTTTACCTCTACCATTTTTTCTTTTACTGTAAAATTGGCTAAAATCTCATCTACTTTAGAGGGCTATCATAGAATTATCATACAATTAAGTAGCATAAATGGAAGAGCCTGAAACAAACCTTTAGGGCCTACCCCTTTCCTACTCAGTAGGTAGACCAAACTATCAAGAGGCAGCTTCCTTAGTTTAATTTCAGTAATTATATACTATCATTTCTGTACTCCTCTACTAGCTCCTTGTCTCATTTGAACATGTTGAAGTCTTTGAATCATGAAAAAAAAAAAGCCTGCCACCACCCCCACTGTGCCCTACTGAGTCCCCATAGCAGACCTCTTCCTTCTCCGTCTTAGGGGCCAGTTATTTTGCAGAATGTTGCTCAGTGTAGGTTTGTTTGATGTTCTTCCTGAGTTGATCGAAGTCATGCATCTTTAGCAAGAACACTATAGAAGTGATACTGTGCCCATTTCAGGACATCATCTTAGGACTCTTAACATGTGAAATTGATACATCTCATTATTGGTCACACTTACTTTGATCATTGGGTAAATAATCAAGTTTCTCCAGTGTCATATTATTTTTCACTTTGTCATACAGTATCTTGTGGGGAGATATTTTGAGTGGATACAGATATTCTGTTTCTCATCATACATTTACCCACTAATTTTGCCATCCGTTAATGGTAAAATAACTGTTGCCTACAACTGTTATTATTACTGTGGGTGATTTTCTATTTCTATCATTCTTTAGTAGTAGAGCTTTTTAACTTGAGGTCCCCACTATATATATATATATAAATACATACAGGTGTGCACTAGGTCCCCACAAAATATATATATATATATATGTATATGTATATAAAATGCATACAGGTGTGTGTCTGTGTATGTGTGTGTGTATACACACCTGGGAGAAAGAGGTGCATAATTGATCAGATTTTCAAAAGTTTATAAGATGGTATTTTCTTTTTTCCATCCATCACTACTTTCTCAACTTTATGGTCACGGTACCCCCATTGGAATAGATGAAAGGAATACTTCGTGTATTTGGCTTCTGTTTCTGATCTGCTCATTGTTTATTTTGAATTCCTCTGAAAAGATTCAGTGCTTACAAGACTCAAGTAGGCCTGAGGTGAATAAAAGCAGACCTGCAGTCTTTGTTATTGTCTTACATTGTCAAGACTTTGTTTTCTCTCATCCATAGTTGGTGAACCACTAAATTTTGATGTGTATATTTTTAGTTTTATCTCAGAGAATATGAATTTTATCCCTATAGAGTTTTCCAAAGTCAAATTCAGTATTTTATCTGTCTTATACAAAGATTGGTAAAAATTTTAACTTTTTAAATATAATTTTGCCACAGGTTATGATAACTTACTATCTTTTTCTTTAAATTCTGAGCTAAATTCTTTTTTCTTTTTAGAGACAGTGTCTTACTTTATTGTCCTGGGTAGAGTGCCGTGCTGTCACAGCTCACAGCAACCTCTAACTCCTGGGCTTAGGTGATTCTCTTGTCTCAGCCTCCTGAGTAGTTGGGACTACAGGTGCCCGCTGCAACGTCCGGCTATTTTTTTGTTGCAGTTTGGCCGGGCCGGGTTTGAATTCTCTACCCTCAGCATATGGGGCCACTGCCCTACCCACAGGCGCTGCCCTCTGAGCTAAATTCTTAAATATATTCTTACGAACAAAAGCTTGAGGATACTGAAGCATGAATTTTTGTAAGAAGTAGTTTGTGGGGCATTTGGATTTTTTTTTTTTTGAGACAGAGACACAAGCTGTCCTCCTGGGTAGAGTGCCGTGGCATTACAGCTCACAGCAACTTCCGACTCCTGGGCTCAAGTGAGTCTCTTGCCTCCGCCTCCCAAGTAGCTGGGACCACAGGCGCCCGCCACAACGCCCGGCTAAGAGTATCAAGTCTTTTATTTTTTTTTCCTTTTCAAAAATAGCATAATTTATACAGAAAGCAAAAAATAATAATAATAATTATTGAGAAACAGAGGAAGAGAGAGGGGGGCCTGATTATGAATCTAAGGCTCTTCTTGGCAGTTTTAAAAGTCAAGTGGTGCTGAGGAAAAGCCTTAACTTTGTATAATTGACTGAGAAAGTGCCGGGAAGCATTTGCCACTAGCAGTGTAGTTACTATCCTGCATCAACGGGGCACCCTTTTAGATGGCTCAGGTAATCTGGCTTTGACTCTTGGGTTTATTGGATTGGGATTCTTCTTGTTAGAAAGATAGGGTTTTTTAATTCACAGTGGTAAAGCCATTCTTTCTTCAAAACAAAAGAGACTTCATTTGCTTTTCATAATGCACAGATAAAACTATCACTCCTGGTTAGGGTTCATGGTGGTGTGGTAAGAATTTCAGAAACTATTTGCTGTTTGATCAAGTGCAAGTGTGTTCACATGCACCTCTGCATTGGCATGCTTTCATTTGTGCCTTAGAGGCTGAATTATGTTAATTGAGAAATAAAATGTGATCAAGTTTTAATCATCTATTCTCTAATGTAATTTGCCACCCATTACTCTCCAATGAATGCTAATAACCAGATTTTCTCTCCTGCTTGTTTTTTTATACAAACATATGCTTTCGGTCAGCAAATAGCTCCTGCATTTCTGCTTAAATGTCCGTTGAAGGTCTCCTCATGTGTTTTGATTAATACCTTCTGCACATTTGCATTTAGACAGCGCCTTCCATCTCACACCTCCTGGATGCTGGTGCCCATCTGGGTGACTTTTGGCTGGTTGCTAACTTTTCTAGTTCTTAGAAATCTTCACTGAGGCATAGCAGTTTGGTACTACACGATCTCCAGGGTTATTTTAGCTCTACAGTTTTAGGATTTTAGGTCTAAAAGTTAACTTATTTTCTCTCTGTGTTTGCACCGTCTGTCTCTTAGTTACTCAGTGTTTCAGTTCCACATTCATTTTTTAACTTCTGTGTTCAGTTTACTGGGTGCATTAGATTCTTCTGCATAAATATTTTTTTTCTGTGTACTTGTCTTTCCATCCCAGCCCTCATACTAATTAAAACCCATCTTCTCTTCTAGTTTGCAAGACCCAGTAGTAAAAGTGGACTTTCCTCTTTCTTCCCCAAGATTCTTGTATGTGTGATTTCTCTTCTATGAGGTGTCCCTCCAGCCACAGTTGTGTGGCAAGGTGCCCAATTTTCTTCAATTTAAATGGACCCTTTTCAGAGAAGTCTTCTCCAGTTCACCTGTCAAAATGCAGCACCAGACACACGTACACACACACATACACACACACTCTCTCTCTATCTGATTCTTATAAACTTTGGTTTCTTGTAAACTTTGTTAAGAATTTTAAAGTATACCTTGGGATGGGAAAACCACCGAGAAGTTTTAAGTAGGCAAGTCTTAGTTTTGATTACATTTTCAAAAGATCATTCTGGCTGTTGTGTGAAAAATGGATCGTGGAGTTGGGAGTGTGGGGTGACAACCAGGAAGTAGAGGCCCTTCTCCTGCCCCCTGCCACCACCATGCCCACCCCTGTTAATAGGCTGTTGTAGTCCAGAGGAGAGGTATAGATGGTTGTGAAGATGGGAAGGTCTGGATGGATTTGAGATAAGTTTTGAATTATCCAGCTTCCAAGTTTTTATTTATTTTTATTTTTATTTTTTTGGAGACAGAGTCTCTATGTCATTCTTGGTAGAGTGCTGTGGCATCATAGCTCACAGCAACCTCAAACTCCTGGGCTTAAGCGATTCTCTTGCCTCAGCCTCCCAAGCAGCTGGGACCACAGGTGCCTGCCACAACGCCCAGCTATTTTTGGTTGTAGTTGTCATTGTTGTTGGGCAGGCCCGGGTTGGATTCAAACCTGCCAGCTCTGGTGTATGTGGCCGGCACCCCAGCTGCTTGACTTCCACGTTTTTAGTTGGAGTAATTAGGTGCAGGGAGGCCCCTCCCTGCCGTGGGAGCCTCATTCAAGGGCTCTCTCCTGACGTTTCTTTACTGAATTCTGCTTTCTGTTGAGGTCATGGCTGATTTTAGGACTTGTGATAGGGCTTTGTTATAAAATTGATATGGGCGATTAGCTGCATCCAAATTAGATTTCTGATTTTAATTGTACAATAACTTGTGTATCTTGTCCCATCTGCTAAGATGAGGAAGCCTGAGGAGGAACAAGTTCTAGAGAACAGTGAAGGTTTAATAAGTCTGTGATGAGCCTGTGAGACATTGAAGTGTGATGCCAAGGTAGTGGGATAAAGGACTTGGGACTTCAGACTCCGAGGTGAGATGGCTCTTTAAAGCCAATGGTAGAAGATGAGCTAACTCAGGCAAAATATACAAAGGGAAGAAAAAAGAGCCGAGGGCTTAATTTTGAGGAGATTCATTACTAACAGGTCAGCAGCTGCTGTTGAACCCAGTGGGAGACCAGTATGGTGTCATCATAGAAGGGTAAGGAGAACTTTGAGAGGCTGGGGATGGTCAGCCCTGTTGAAGGATGCTATGCAGGGCCAGAGTGAGAAATGTGGGGTGATCAACTCCTGGGTTTTGCATGGAAAGTTCTAGTTTATGTTGGTTGTTCTAGCATGGTTATTATCAGAAATATTCTCCTATTTTGGATAATTATTTGGTCACCCCCAAAGGTGATGCTGGAAATGTAGATTGGCTTGCTTGGGCCAATGCAAGGCAGGGTGAAAGGGAATGTTAACAAACTGGCTGTTAAATACAAGAGCGTTTCTTGTATTGTTTTCTGAACATTTCTGAATGTTTGAATTAGTCATTTAAAAATCGTGCTTGAGAGATGACAAAAGTAGAGGTGGGATGTGGGCAGGGTTTAAAGAGGTTGGGCTCTCAAAGGGACCAAAAGAACCAGAGAGGTGGGCGATGTGGTCATAAGATCTTAAGGAAATACTCAGTTGCTTAGAAAGAGCTGGAGAGAAATTTATTCCACGAGCTCTTGAAACAAACCAAAAAAGGACAAGTAATTGAGGGAGTAATTGCCTTAAAAAAAAATCCGTACAAGAGCCTGTGGCTGTCTTTTAGTGTCTAAAATGCAATGCCAACATGCAATTCAATAAAAGCAATTTAACTAGGGGTCAGAGCAGGGTTCTAATCTTTCTCTCTTTTTCCTTAATTTGCATCCATCCTTGCAGGCCCAACGTGTTCCAGCTCCTTTATGAAACTTTCCTATTTTAGCCCTTGGTGAACGCAAATGTCATTCCTTGTTGGGACCGTGGCATTTATCACCGTGCTATTAACCATTTTATTTTTGCTCAGAGGTGATTCATTTGGCTTATTTCTCTCTCTGGAACTATATTAGACTCTCCCACAGAACTCCTAAGTGCATGCCACGTTTGGACTCCGCTATTCCAACACAGTGAATCCGTGCGCTCTGACTAACTCGCAAAGTGTGGCATTGCTCAGCTGACTCCTGGGATTGCGGTTGATGCCTACGAGATGGTGGTACCTCCCTTAGGTTCTCCATATCGAGTGTCCTTGTCTTCATGATAATTGTAGTTTTTCTTCTGGGCTTTGTTTTTATAGGGTACAGCTCGAGAGGAGGAACGCAAGAGTCTCGGAGCTAAAACATCCGGCGCAGTCCCCGAGGTTGACATGGATCTGGACAGCTATCAGATAGCACTAGAGGAAGTGCTGACCTGGTTGCTGTCTGCAGAGGACACTTTCCAGGAGCAGGAGGACATTTCTGATGATGTTGAAGAAGTGAAAGACCAGTTTGCAACCCATGAAGTAAATATCTGCAGTTGCTAAACAGGGTGTTTCTGCCGTGGGGTTTGAGCCTCATTCATGGGCTCTGTCCTGATGTTTCTTTACTGAATTCTGCTTTCTGTTGAGGTCATGGCTGATTTTAGGACTTGTGATAGGGCTTTGTTATAAAATTGATATGGGCGATTAGCTGCATCCAAATTAGATTTCTGATTTTAATCTTACAGTAACTTGTGTATTTTGTAGAACCGCTCTCTTAAAGCAATGCATAGTAATGCTCATTTCTGAAGTGTGTTGTTATAGTGAGACACAAAACGGCAGTATGACAATCTTTAGGTCCTGAGTTTTCCCCAGGAAGTGATTATTTTCAATTGCCTGATTAAGCAAATTTCTACCCAGTGATCTTACACTTTTTTTCTTCTTTTTTTGCAACAAGGTCTTGCTTTGTTACCCACGTTGAGTGCAGTGATGTCATTATGGCTCATAGCAGCCTCAAAGCCTCAAACTCCTGGGCTCAAGTGATTCTCAGGCTTTACTGCCTTAGCCTCCCAACTAGCGGGGACTGTAGGTGTGCGCTACCATCCCTGCTAATTTGTATTTGTTTGTGGAGATGGGGTCTTGCTGTGTTGAGAAAGCTCCTGTACAATTTTGTGTAATGAAAGTTTCCTGCTCTTTTGAGGATATACATTGTTGTTGTGAATTTGACTATATGGAGATTTATTTTTGGTTAAGTAGTTGTTTTGTGTAATTATGTTAATTGATGCTTCTTATTTGCTGTTTTGGATTGAAAATAATAGAAATGGTGATATTCCTGAAGCAGTTCATCTAGGGTGAGCATGGTGTTTTATTTATTATATCTATGTATAATTTCATGCTTTCATGATCTCTTAGTAGCACAATCAATAACTGGTATTTATCAGATGTAACATTGTTCTCTTTGAGTTGTTTCTGTTTTTACATATACCAGGTGCATATTCCTGTTTTCAGAACTTAATACATTGGATCAAAGTCTTCCCTCCCTCCTTCCTTCCTTTCTTCCTTTCTTTCTTTTCTTTTCTTTTCTTTTTTTTCTTTCTTTTTTGAGAGAGAGGGTCTCACTCTGTCCATCACAGAAGTGTAGTAGCCTAATCATAGCTGACTGCAGCCCGAAACTCCTGGGCTTAAATGATCCTCTTGCCTCAGCCTCCTTAGTAGCCAGGACTACAGGCATGCACAACCACACCTAGCTAACTTTTTTACTTCTTTTAGAGACTGGTCTCACTAAGTTCCCCAGGTTGGTCTCAAGCTCCTGGCCTTCCAAAGTGCTGAGATTACAGGCTTGAGCCCCTGCACCCAGAGTCCACTTAATTTGTTCTCTGCTAGTCTATCTTCTTCTGCAGCATTGCTATGGAGGACAGCCCTTAGCAACTTACCCAGGTTTATTCTGCAGTGAGTGGCTCACAAACGGTGATGTACTTTTCCAGGCTTTCATGATGGAGCTCACTGCACACCAGAGCAGCGTGGGCAGTGTCCTGCAGGCGGGCAACCAGCTGATAACACAAGGAACTCTGTCTGATGAAGAGGAGTTTGAAATCCAGGAACAAATGACCTTGCTGAATGCTAGATGGGAAGCCCTTAGGCTGGAGAGTATGGACAGACAGTCTCGGTGAGTGGAAAGCCAAGACACGAACCCTTTATTCCGTAGGCTGCTTGCAGTTTAGTTCAAGTGGAAGTCCGCGTGTCTGATCACACAAGATCATTACAGAACTTGCCTCGTAAAACTCAGACCCCTCTTGGTGCTGTTGCTGGAATTTTGCTCGATCTTTGTTATCCCTTTGATGCGTTAGCCAAGCCAAAAGATAAAAGTTGGCATATGGAACTGAGCAAAAAAGGAGAAAACATTTGAGGGGGCCAGTTAACTATTTGCAGTAATACAGTCAGCCCAGTTGACTGGGTATGGAGACAGGACTATTGATCTACCAGCCCATCCTGTGCCCTCTTTTTAGCTTTCCTATGGCTCACTTTCTTTCAGTATTGTGTATTACGGAGCAAACTGCATTCCCTTGCCATTTCCACCTATTTAATAAGCAGGAATTCCTGACTGAATAAAACAATGATTCTGATATGAATACCGGGTGCTGTCACTTGCATTCTTTAACTTTGCAGTTAGTGGCTCCATCTAGGAAGAAAAAGAGATGTTTTTTCCTCTTGGTTTCTATAGTTGAAGTCTGAATGTGTGGACAAGGGTGTGTGGCCTTGCCCCGTACCTCTGGTGCCTGGAGTTTGTATTTACCTGTGCAAAGGGCAATAGCTTGTGGGAATAACGCTGTGCTCCCCACGGACAGGCTGCACGACGTGCTGACGGAACTGCAGAAGCAGCAGCTGCAGCAGCTCTCGGCCTGGTTAACACTCACCGAGGAGCGGATCCAGAAGCTGGAAGCTCGCCCCCTCGATGGGGATTTAAACGCCCTACAGAAGCTCCTGGAAGAACATAAAGTAAATCCATCTCATATTTTTTTAATACCTTATCAAATATGAAAGAGCAGCACTTAGCCTTCTCAGAGGCTGACGACTTGTATCCTTAGCACGGAGAAAGGACACTTCTTCGCTGCCGTGTTTATTCAGCAGCTCATAGAGTAGGGTTCCCAGGGATGTGACTTTTCGGAGTCAGGAATGAAAGCGCAGGTAACATTTTGTATGGGAATAGGCAGTTTTCTTCTGAAGGGACGTCCCTTCTGTAGGATTCGCACGTGGTTAAGAACCGAGTGTACTGCGCCAGTGCGCACAGAGGTGCCGTCCCTAACCCGTTAGGGAAAACTGTTGCTTTTTCTCTGACCCAGGGCAGCATGAAGAATTCTGGGGGAGGAACCAAACTTTGGTGGACAATTTAATTTGGTCACAAGTGTAGGGGATAACTTTTCATAGTTCTGATAAAAATATCCTCTCTGTAAAAGGTTTAAAGAATTTTATTAATCAGTGAAACCTCTAGATATCTAGTAAAGCTTTAGAGGTACCTTAAACACAACTCTGGGAGCAGGTGTTTGACGACATTATTGATAATGTTGAAATAAATCACCTGTGTATATATGTCCAAGGACCATGCTCTTACCTTGGAAAAAGTGAGAATGGAAAGTGTCTGAATTGCTTCCTTGGGGAGCTATCAGAGTAACTTCTGGCTAGCAGACAATGTTCTCCTTACCTCTTACTTAATACCATACTGCACTAGCTAAAATGATCTCTGACTGTACATTTAAGCTCTGGACTTTTGCTTTAACAATTCTATATTTTTGTGTTACTTTCTAGTATGGACATTCAATCCTTCTGTGGAAAAATAATTTTTTTTCTTGCCACCACTTGTAATAAAAGTGATCATATTTTCAATCTGTTATGACATTCTGTTTTCAAACCTCTGTGGTTCATAATGAAATGTGAAGATGTATAATGGGCTTGGCTCATTAGTGGAACACTTAGGGTAATGATTGGAAATTTAAATAGGATGCCTCATTGAGTGTCCTTAATTACTATTGACAACTAAGTACACTTTAAATAGGTAAATGTGAAAGAGTAAGAATCATGGCTTATCTTAATGTTTTTCTCCAGAGTTTGCAAAATGATCTGGAGGCTGAACAGGTGAAAGTAAATTCATTAACTCATATGGTGGTAATTGTTGATGAAAACAGTGGGGAGAGTGCCACAGCTGTTCTTGAAGATCAGTTACAGGTAAGGACCCTGTAAAGTGAGATCATCCTGAAGGGCGTGGGGTCTGAGACCCCAGCGCGGGGTGCCCCATCCTTCACGGCCTGTCTTAGTGTTTATCCGGGAGGGTAGAAAAATCCATTTTTGGTTGTACTTCCCAGCTGGGGTTCCTGTGGGTTGTAAGCGTACCGATGTGTGGGTTCCTTTCCGTCAATCCTCGAGGGGAATGGATGGGTCTGGCTGTGCTCCCCAGGTTCCTCCTTCATGATATTAACAAGATTGGGAAGCACGGGAACTGATCTCAGCTAGTGGCCTACAGACTTCTTGGTTAGAATCACGTGGGGGAGTTTGTGCCTGGGCCCTACGGCAGTGGTTCTCAACCTGTGGGTTATGACCCACAGGAACTGTATTAAAAGGCTGCGGCATTAGGAAGGTTGAGAACCACTGCTCTAGGGAGACCCGAATCCAGGTGGAGGAAAGGATAGTGAATCTGTATTGCAAAGAAAAAAAAATTGTATATGCATGTTAAAATTTGAGAATTTCAGCTTGTAGGCTTTGGCAGATTACTATGTAAACTTCCACAGTTTCAGAATCCTCAACAAATTGCCTTTTTTTTTTTTTTTGGCACAAAGGCACTAGTGTTTCTTTGTAAGTCTTTTTTTTGTTTGTTTTTTTAATTTTATTTCATTGCTTATTTTTTCTTTTCTTTTCTTTTTTTCTTTTTCTTTTTTTTTTTTTTTTTGTCGAGACAGAGTCCCACCCTGTGCCCCTGAGCAGAGTGCAGCGGCTTGGTAGTTCACTGCAACCTCCGACTCCAGGCTTGTGGGCATCCCGCTGCCTCAGCCTCCGGAAGCC